>JAYESA010000020.1:95633564-95885655 GCA_036927795.1 Iris macrosiphon | reverse complement strand
TGATTAGAATCATCCATCTACACTCGCTTTTGTCAGTCTATGCTTATTCTAAACCATATCGCTGTAAGAATCGCCCATCGATGCTCATTTTAACTATTCTACGCTCACTCTATAGTATTTTCAGCTAGAATTGTCCATCTACACTCGTTTTCACCATTCTACATCTGTTTTGTAACGTGTTTTGGTAAGAATCACCGGTCTAAACATGTTTTTATCTTTTTGCCCTTATTCTATACCATATTTCGGTTAGAACCGCTCATTTCTACTCATTTTCACCATCCCATGAGTATTTGATAGCTTATTTCGATCATAATCACATTTCAGTACCAGTTTCAACAAATCTACGCCACTTTTGCACAATATTTTGGTTAAGATCACCCATCTATACTCGTTTTCACCATCTATGCTTATACTACACCATGTTCTTCATCATATCTAGGTTAGAATCGCCTATCCATACTCGTTTTAACAACTTCACGCTTATTCCATATCATGTTTCTCTTGGAATCGCCAATCTATACTCGTTCTTACCATTCTAGGTCTCTTTTGTGCAATAGTTTAGTTTAAAATCGCCGATCTAAATACGTTTTTATTATTCTAAGCTCATTCTGTACCATATTTTAGTAAGGACCACCCCTTTATTCTTATTTTCACCATCCTACGGGTATTAGATACTGTATTCCGATCATAATCATATTTCGATACTCATTTCTACAAATCTATGCCACTTTTCTACCATATTTTGGTTAGAGTCACCAATCCATACTCGTTCTCACCAATCTACGTATATCATACACCATATTTCGGTTAGAATCACTCGTTTATACTCGTCTCCACGATTCTACCCCTGTTTTATAATTCTACGATTATATTACATCATGTTTCGGTTAGAATCAATGATCCAAACCCATTTTTATCATTCTACGATTATATTACATCATGTTTTGGTTTAAAATACTCATTTATACCCGTTTTTACTATTTTATGAGTATTTGATACCTTATTTCGGCTAGAATCATATTTCTGTACTCGTTTCACCAATCCGGGTCACATATAAACTATATTTCGGTTAGAATCACCCGTCTATATTCGTTTTCACCATTCTATGTCCATTCTGTACCATAATTTCGTTTAGCGTTACACCGTTATACTCCTCTTTCACATTCTATACTTGTTTTATTCTACAATTCTGATAGAATCACTCATCCATAGTCGTTTTCATCATTCTACACTTATTTTATTCCATATTTTTTATAGAATCACTTATTTTACCTGTTTTTATCAATCTAAGCCCCGTCTATACCATAATTTTGATTAGAATTACCTATCTATACTCGCTTTCGTCAGTCTATGCCTATTCTAAACCATATCACTATAAGGATCGCCCATCGATGCTCGTTTTAACCATTTTATGCTCATTCTATAGCATGTTCAGCTAGAATCGTCCATCTACACTCGTCTTCATCATTCTACATCTGTTTTGTAACGTATTTTGGTGAGAATCACCGGTCTAAATATGTTTTTATCTTTCTACCCTCATTCTATACCATATTTCGGTTAGAACTGCTCATTTCTACTCGTTTTCACCATCCCACGAGTAATTGATAGCTTATTTCGATCATAATCACATTTTAGTACCCGTTTCCACAAATCTATGCCACTTTTGCACCATATTTCGGTTAAGATCACCCATATATACTTGTTTTCACCATCTATGCTCATACTACACCATGTTCTTCACCATATCTCGGTTAGAATCGCCTATCCATACTCGTTTTAATAACTCCACGCTTATTACATATCATGTTTCTCTTGGAATCGCCAATCTATACTCGTTCTCACCATTCTAGGTCTCTTTTGTGCAATAGTTTAGTTTAGAATCACCGATCTAAATATGTTTTTATCATTCTAAGCTCATTATGTACCATATTTCGGTAAGGACCACCCATTTATTCTCGTTTTCACCATCCTACGGTTATTATATACCGTATTTCGATCATAATCGTATTTCGATACTCGTTTCCATAAATCTATGCCACTTTTCTACCATATTTCGGTTAGAGTCACTAATCAATACTCGTTCTCACCAATCTATGCGTATCATACACCATATTTCGGTTAGAATCACTTGTCTATACTCATCTCCACAATTCTACCCCTCCTTTATAACATATTTCGGTTAGAATCAATGATCCAAACCCGTTTTCATCATTCTACAATTATATTCCATCATGTCTTGGTTCAAAACACTCATTTATACCCGTTTTTACCATTTCACGAGTATTTGATACCTTATTTCGGCTAGAATCACATTTCTGTACTCGTTTCACCAATCCGGGCCACTTATATACTATATTTCGGTTAGAATCACCCGTTTATACTCGTTTTCACCATTCTATGCCCATTCTGCACCATAATTTTGTTTAGCGTCACACCGTTATGCTCCTCTTTAGCATTCTACACTTGTTTTATTCCATATTTCTGATAGAATCACTCATCCATAGTCGTTTTCATCATTCTACGTTTATTCTATTCTATATTTCTTATAGAATCACTTATTTGTACCTGTTTTCACCAATCTAAGCTCGTTCTATAGTATAATTTTGATTAGAATCACCCATCTATACTCGCTTTCGTCAGTCTATGCCTATTCTAAACCATATCACTGTAAGGATCGTCCATCGATGCTCGTTTTAACCATTCTACGCTCATTCTATATCATGTTCAGCTAGAATCGTCCATCTACACTCGTTTTCACCATTCTACATCTGTTTTGTAACGTATTTTGGTGAGAATCACCAGTCTAAATATGTTTTTATCTTTTTACGCTCATTCTATACCATATTTCGGTTAGAATCGCTTATTTATACTCGTTTTCACTATCCCACGAGTAATTGATAGCTTATTTCGTTCATAATCATATTTCAGTACCCGTTTCCACAAATCTATGCCACTTTTGTACCATAATTCGATTAAGATCACCCATCTATACTCGTTTTCACCATCTATGCTTATACTACACCATATTCTTCACCATATCTCGATTAAAATTGCCTATCCATACTCGTTTTAACAACTCCACGCTTATTCCATATCATGTTTCTCTTAGAATCGTCAATCTATACTCGTTCTCACCATTCTAGGTATTCTTTGTGCAATAGTTTGGTTTAGAATCGTCGATCTAAATATGTTTTCATCATTTTAAGCTCATTCTGTACCATATTTTGGTAAGGACCACCCATTTATTCTCGTTTTCACCATCATACGGGTATTAGATACCGTATTCCGATCATAATCGTATTTCGGTACTCGTTTCCACAAATCTATTCTACTTTTCTACCATATTTCGGTTAGAGTCACCAATCCATACTAGTTCTCACCAATCTAACGCATATTATATACCATATTTCGGTTAGAATCACTCGTCTATACTCGTCTCCATGATTCTACCCCAGTTTTATAACATATTTCGGTTAGAATCAATGATCCAAACCCGTTTTCATCAATCTACGATTATATTACATCATGTCTTGGTTTGAAACACTCATTTATACCCGTTGTCATTATTTCATGAGTATTTGATACCTTATTTCGGCTAGAATCATATTTTTCTACTCGTTTCACCAATCTGGGCCACTTATATACTATACTTCGATAAGAATCACCCATCTATACTCGTTTTCACCATTCTATGCCCATTCTGCACCATAATTTTGTTTAGCGTCACACCGTTATGCTCCTCTTACATATTCTACACTTGTTTTATTCCACATTTCTGATAGGATCACTCTTCTATAGTCGTTTTCATCATTCTATGCTCATTCTATTCCATATTTCTGATAGAATAACTTATTTGTACCTATCTTCACCAATCTAAGCTCGTTCTATACCATAATTTGGATTAGAATCACCCATCTATACTCGCTTTCATCAGTCTATGCCTATTCTAAACCATATCACTGTAAGGATCTCCCATCGATGCTCATTTTAACCATTCTACGCTCATTCTATAGCATGTTCAGCTAGAATCGTCCATCTACACTTATTTTCACCATTCTACATCTGTTTTGTAACGTATTTTGGTGAGAATCACCGGTCTAAACATGTTTTTATCTTTCTACCATCATTCTATACTATATTTCGGTTAGAACCCTCATTTCTACTCATTTTTACCATCCTACGAGTAATTAATAGCTTATTTCGATCATAATCATATTTCAGTACCTGTTTCCACAAATCTACATCACTTTTGTACCATATTTCGGTTAAGATCACCCATCTATACTCATTTTCACCATCTACGCTTATACTACACCATGTTCTTCACCATATCTCAGTTAGAATCGCCTATCCATACTCGTTTTTAACAACTCCACTCTTATTTTATATCATGTTTCTCTTGGAATCGCCAATCTATACTCGTTCTCACCATTCTAGGTCTCTTTTGCGCAATAGTTTAGTTTAGAATCGTCGATCTAAATACGTTTTTATCATTCTAAGCTCATTATGTACCATATTTCGGTAAGGACCACCCATTTATTCTTGTTTTCACCATCCTACGGTTATTAGATACCGTATTTCTGTCATAATCGTATTTCGGTACTCGCTTTCACAAATTTATGCCACTTTTCTACCACATTTCAGTTAGAGTCACCAATCCATACTCGTTCTCACCAATCTACGCATATCATACACCATATTTCGGTTAGAATCACTTGTCTATACTCGTCTCCATGATTCTACCCTCGTTTTATAACATATTTCGGTTAGAATCAATGATCCAAACCCGTTTTTATCATTCTACGATTATATTACATCATGTCTTGGTTCGAAACACTCATTTATACCCGTTTTTCACCATTTTACGAGTATTTGATACCTTATTTCGGCTAGAATCACATTTCTGTACACGTTTCACCAATCCGGGCCACTTATATACTATATTTCGATTAGAATCATCCGTCTATACTCGTTTTCACCATTCTATGTCCATTCTGCACCATAATTTCGTTTAGCGTCACACCGTTATGCTCCTCTTTCGTATTCTACACTTGTTTTATTCTACATTTCTGATAGAATCACTTATCCATAGTCGTTTTCATCATTCTACGGTCATTATATTCCATATTTCTGATAGAATCACTTATTTGTACCTATTTTCACCCATCTAAGCTCATTCTATACCATAATTTTAATTAGAATCACCCATCTATACTCGCTTTCGTCAGTCTATGCCTATTCTAAACTATATCACTATAAGGATCGCCCATTGATGCTCGTTTTAACCATTCTACGCTCATTCTATAGCATGTTCAGCTAGAATCGTCCATCTACACTCGTTTTCACCATTCTACATCTGTTTTGTAACGTGTTTTGGTGAGAATCGCCGGTCTAAACATGTTTTTATCTTCATACCCTCATTTTATACCATATTTCGGTTAGAACCGTTCATTTCTACTCGTTTTCCACCATCCCACGAGTAATTGATAGCTTATTTCGATCATAATTACATTTCAGTACCCGTTTCCACAAATCTACGCCACTTTTGTACCATATTTCGGTTAAGATCACCTATTTATACTCGTTTTCACCATCTCTGCTTATACTACACCATGTTCTTTACCATATCTTGGTTAGAATCGCCTATCCATACTCGTTTTAACCCGGAACAACCCTTCATAGAATTTTCTGGGTACGCCGACCCCTTCGGTGGAACAACTCAACACCGGAACACACACAGTTCATATATTGATTTCTAGTAGATAAAACAAAATATTTCTTACCGATGCAGTACTTTACCTTAACAATTTGCTATTTTGGCAATTAGCACCGATCCAAGTTCACTACACAAGCTCAGAAAACTTAATACAAATCAAAATTCAAAACTTTAAATGAACACTATATAGCAAAGATCACAACGAGGCAAGAAATACAATTCTTAATTATAATTCTGGTTTCTGAAATCTCCTGAAGTCTTAGAGAGCTAGGTTAAATTTAATAGTAGAATTCATAAACATATTCCGTATATTAAACTTTATTAATCATTTACGGAATACTTACAACACTATATATATATATATATATATATATATATATATATATATATATATATATATATATATATATATATATATATATATATATATAACCTATATACTTAGATATTCTGTAAGAAGTAACTATATAAAGTAAAGAAACGATAATATAGTTAGTGAACTTAATATTGATAAACCAAGGGACTATATTTCTCTCTTTAATAATCATATCGGTACGACTAAAAATATTTGGAAAGTAATGAACGAAATTCAAAATAATTTCTGAAGACTAACGGGTTAAGATAAAAAGTATTAGGTGTGTACTGAGCCACACAACCAAGATATATATATATATATATATATATATATATATATATATATATATATATATATATATATATATATATATCCTAATTTAATTAGTGAAATCTAATTGGGGTCAAGGTACCCTATATTTGAGTTATGATCTTGAACACGACCTATGGACTAGATAACTAGAATACCTAAATTTAGGTTCCAATACCAGTAAACGGTGGTATTGATTATAACCATTCCATAGAATGGTAATTTAACTAAGTATAAATGGTCAATGGATACCTAAGTGGAACTTATATTTATGTCCATGTATCCAACTCTATAATAAAGTCCATATAAAATACATTTTCGAAGATATGTACATATACATAATTTGTATATGATTTTGAAATAAAGTGTAAATATGTCATATATTTATTTAGATCGATTCTCGCCTATAATCATTTCTATACCATTTTCCAATTCCTACAATACTGAATCGTATATGACATACGGATATAAAAATATATATTTTACTTACACACACACACACACACACACACACACACACACATATATATATATATATAGCCATGAATAATTTCCATAAAATAACATGGAGTATTATTGTGTCCAACATGTGTCCTTGTATCATATCGGTGCATTTCCGGAATACTACCGATTGTGTATATCCGTTTTGTAAATTTCAAATATAACCATTCCAACGTATCTGAATCATATCTGATTCGCGTGTCCAAAACATCTTTTCTAATAAATTATGTCCTATTATATATCGGTGTGTCCAAATTATTTTGACACGTGTCCGTGTCATATTTGTATATAACTCTAGCCAATTTTCTATAATGAATCAATATTATAAGAAAATTAAATCCCTAATCCTACACGAGACAATGAATATAAAGTATTGATCATATAGATTACAAAATTGGAAAACAAAGATTGAAGAATTTGTATGAACAAAATTGAAATAGGGAAATAGGAAAAAGGGCTTGCCTTGAGTATTTGGAAATTGGGGGTTTTGGGTTTTGAGACTTCTTCTCCAATTTTTCTCATCTTCTTCCTTTTTCTTTTTAAATAGAAAAATAGAAAGGGATGGAGAAGATGGAAGTGTTGGTGGTAGTGATGGAAGCTACGGCCAGGGGTCACCGGACGGCGGCGTTGGATGTCGGCGGTCGCCAGGCTGGGTGCGATGGAGCAACGGCCGCAGGGGGAGGTCGCTGGTGGCAGGCGTCCGACAGGGCAGCGGGTACGGTCAACAGCAGCAGTAGTAGATGATGGCAAGAGGAGGGAGAGGAAAGGAGAATAAGAAAAGGATGATGAAGGAGGTGGTAATGGTAAGTATGCTAGAGTATATAGGAGATGGGTTGGGTTTCCTTGGAATTTGAAGGAGATAAAAAGAGGACAAGTATGAGTATGGGGAAGAGAGATTGAAGAGGGTGAAGCAAGCACATAGAAGGCTGGGCTGACTCATGAAGGAGGGTTAGATGAAGGGCTTTCCATTTCACTCTTATCCCCCTTCATAATATCAATTCAAATTTGCAAACAAAAATTGCATAAACCTATATTAAAAAAAATATATTTTTTTAAACCCCTTTTCATTCATAAAACTCAAAATAATTATTTTTTGCTTATAGAATTTTACCAAAATACAATATTTATAATAATAAATGAAAATTAAAATATGACAATTATTTATTTTTATTTTTTTAACATAGTATTATAAAATAGGACTATTACAGTATAACTCACTTGAAGATAGGAAGATGAAGAGAAGAGAGTGAGTTGGATGATTTGAAATGTAAAAATTTATGCCTATTTATAGGTTGTTACCAAACCGAGTTCGGCCAAAATTCGGTAGGGAATATTCAAATTTTTGAACGTCGAGGGCCAAAAAATCAGAGATTTCATGACTGTTCATATTTCCAAATTACACTGATCAAGTTCGGTCAAAATTTAATTAGAATTTTGTCCGAGTTCGGTTGGTTTGTTTTGGCAAGGTTTTAGGTTTATGTGTGGCTAGTTTAGGTTTTTATATGGTTGAAGGATCATTTGAGTGGACTTAAGTTATGCCAGTGCGACTCGATGTACATCGGTCCTAGATTCAAATAAAATAAAAGATTACATAGAAGAATTATAAAAGGACGTAGTACAACCAGCAATCATCGTAGCATCGTTGAGTCTTTAGTTGTATCATATTGCGACATATCAAAACATGGTTTAGTTAACTATCAAAATCAAGTTGACTGAGACCAAATGGACCAACATAGTCTACTTTACATCACAAATAATATTAAATATATATGGAATAACACACCCTTCATATAAATCTCCCTCTCCTTCCATTGAATACACTAGCAAAACATACATCTATTCCTTCCCTCTTCTCCAGTTTTAACACACGACATGTGCCTATGCACTCATGCACCATACCCACGATATAACCCCTCCTTTTTTTTTCTTTTTAGCTTTAGCATTATTTGCCTGAAGCATTTATCATTCTCTCTTCCAAATATCACATACACGCTCATACAGAGATGAACAAATTTTATTACCATACCTAAACATTTATTACTAAGTATACAGAAGGAAATAAAAACACATAAACATGCATTCACAGTACCATAAATAACCGATGGGCAGCTTCTAATTCCAACATCCCATTTCTCTGGTTACTTAATACTACACATCGATGATTCATGCCAAGAACTGGAATAGAACAACAGCTACATGAGGAAGAAAATTACCAAAGGAAGGAGGGGAATGACTCGGGCAAACGACACTCTGACTCATCGCGTCGAGGAGTTGTCGACATGACATACACGTGCACATACCAAGTGTAGAGGGATCCAACAAAGTTGGATCAAGACGAGGCTGCTATCGGAGGGCGTCGTGTGGTCGAAGTTGACTAGTCCCTGCCTCCAATAATCGCTGACAATAGAGGAGGTCAAAAATGGAGGCCGAGCCAGAGAACGTCAGCGTGCAGAAGTTCCGACGATGTGGTTCCAAAATAGATGGAAAGGGGTGGCGGCTAGGATTTATGATATATTTGGAAGGATGGAGAACAAGACAATAAATATAGAGGTGCAGGAAAATAGTCGTGAGCTAGAGGGGACCTTAGCACTACTGGCATGCTCTCTACAAACTCTGAAATGGACATTACAGTGTCCTCTCGTAGAGGAGAGTTCAAGGCCGTCCGAAAATAAATGGGTAGAGAATGGGCGGATATAAAACAACTAGGAACTTGTTGACCGGGTGAAAGAAAATTTTAATAATAGGTATTATAGTGGATGAACATTGGTTGGTTATTGTCATGACTGCCACCCAGAATAGGATCACGAGTGGTAAACCACGTCCATCATACGTCATAATAACGACGTAGAACACTGTGAAGGTTCACTATCTAACATCACACAATATATACAAAAGATACCTGTCATGCTATCTCAACTCCAAATGGAAGACAATATGATAATATGGAAGTGGTAAACAATACTCAATAACAAAAACAAACTAGAGAAAGAATGGCACGATATGGATTAGACGTAAAAGAAATACCAGAGTCTCAATACAAGTTCAATCTCAACATAAGTCTCAAAATAATGATACATGCCATAAAGTCTACAAAAAATTAAAATACAACTCATAATGAAAAGTCTAAGCCTCTCCAGCTGGTGGTACTATATCAAGTGGCTCTACGGGTACTGGCTCAATGCCTCACCATCCTACGGTCCGTAATACGTAGGACACCAGTCCTCTAATGAATTATCTGAAAAATATATCCAGTCAGGATTGGAGCGAAGTACAAACCCAATAGCAGTTTCAATAATTGACAAAAACTATGAAACAACAATAGCAATGAAAATAAATGATAAAAATAACTGAACTAGCATATATCACGGAAAAGAATATCATGGTAAATAATGGCAAGAGATAAGCACAATATGGTTAAGAACACTGATATAATGAACTGGAATAAAAGAAACACTAATAATAAATGTGCCTTGAAATATTAGTAAGATAATTCGATCCGCTTGGGCCTAACACGAGCTATATATAAAAGGTGAGCTAGCGTTATCACACGTGAGTTGTATGATCTGCTAACTATTACGGGCTTCACTATATCACGGACTATAAGGTATGATCACATATCCACTAATATCACCCTATTTTCCCCCACTAGAACATAGATCTGAATCAAGATATGTTATAACACGTATATCCCACTACACGGTCTATAATATCATGCACTATGAACACGACAAATATAATCATGAAGATATCACGGCAATCACTGAGTAATCATGAAGCACGACACAGTGATCACTAAGTTATCACGATAATAATATCTCATGACAAAGATCCACATATACCAATCTGTGTGACAATCGTGTCAAGAATCAAATATCTCAATACTAAATAGATAAAACATAGAGGCTGTCAAATAAAAAAACTATCAGAGAATGTACTTGCCACTGTCCGAAGTAAATGATGTCACTCGGTGTCCGAGCTAGTGTCATACGCACCTAGATATGAATGACATGTCAAATTTGGGTGCAATAAAGATAAATGAATTAAATGAACTACTACATGCTCTTCTAAGCCAACACTAAATATACACTAATTAAACTAAGTCAAATTAAGTCCATACTAAGGTTAATAGGTCTAACTATGGTTGAACTAAGATTTTCCTTTCTATGGGGTTAATACCTTAACTTATACATCAATACTAATCCAACTTACACTATACTGATACTACATATTGACATAGCTCTAACACTAACTACCCTATCTAACTGATACTATATATATATATATATATATATAGCTAATTGCTATGACTATCACTGAACTAGCATATACTAATTCTAACTGATACACTACATTATCCTTGACTGACTATTGTTCTCTAATAACAAAGATACCCCACTGACCCTGGTCTAAAACTGACTCAGTCTCTACTTAATATCTGATACACCATATTTTATCAGATGGTAGGTACCCCTCTCTTTTCTTACTGCAATTGTTGTTATCAACAACAAAGTGGATCTACAATTACCCCTAACTCCTAGAACAACATCCCATACTTAACTAACCATAATACCTTAGTAATATTACTGATATTACTGCAGGTACCACATGAATCCTCTCCCTAACTTCCTTTGGACACCTTGCTACTACATCTACTTGCCTACTAAACATCTATTGATTTAATTCAGAAGTTCCCCTTTTTGTAGTGCACTCAAAGTGCACTGCAGCTACTGCTCGTTCTATCAACAGTATACTACACTACTGGAAAATTCTTGCCACCACTGTCATTGAACCAATATCTGATACATCAATAAACCACCTAGCAACTATGTCTGAACTTAGTGTTTGGTACACACTGCAATCTACTTCCCCTCCATCTTTACATCATATAACACCCATAACATATGCTTATATATACTAACATAGGTCTACATATAAATTATACTTAAATATAATGAATGTAACTTGATACAAAGAGAATTGAGGAGTAATTGCACAAAACACCTAAATTAGGCTCCGTATCACACGATATCGCACCGTATCGTGATACGGCCTACTCGTGTCTAATTGTGGACACGTAGCTAGTATCCCAACCCTGATCTAAGTCCATTATGACTAACCTAGGCTCATAACATATACTTGATGTGTCCACCTCGTAATTCTCCTAAAATACATATAAAAATCTATGTAGGTAACACAAAATACTACCAAATAGACTAGAACTTGTTCCTATAGGTAGTCCTATGCCATGGGATGGTTCCTAGTGGTCAAATACATGATTTGGAAGGTACAATGAAGAGGAATTCAGAAATTATCTATTGGGAGATGGATTTCCAATGAAAAGTCAAGTTGACACAATTCGAACATGATCTCTTCACCAATGCTCCTCCTCCTTGTGGTCCCTACTTCTCTAAGCTCCAAAGCTCTTTGAGAAATAAAATTGAGAGAGAATAGAAGTAAATTGAGAGAGAATTTGATGAAGAGAAAGAGTGGAATGGGATCTAGAATTTAAGATCTAAAAATGAATAAAAAAATAAGAGGAGAGAGAGAGAGAGAAGAGGCTCTTATGGTCGGCCCCCCTTTTCATACTTTTCAAGTTACATACAATTGTCTAAAATGCCCTCCAATAGTTCATTATCAAGAGTAATTAATGAGAGCTAAAGTGGGGAGTCTTTACACTAATGCAAATTATTCTAATCTCCTTAATTACTAAAGGGAAAATAATCTAATTATGCCCAGTCCATGTTGGCCTCACTAATTTGTCATGACAAATCTAATGGGCTCACTAGTGTCAAGTCCAACTAATAGGCTAGCCCACTATTATAAATAATTAATACAAAGCACCAATAATTATGTAGCACACTAAAAATATTAAATTCTTAAAAATAAAATAACTAGGCCAAATTACTAAATTACTCCTATTTAGAAAAGTGAGGGTGACAATCCTACCCATATTAGAAAATTTTAGTTCTCGAAATTTAATGAAGAAACTAACTACCAAAAGCAATCAGTACAAGCAAAAAAGATTTATAACACACGATCAAATAGATAAGGATATCGCTCGCGCATCTCAGCCTCTCGCTCCTAAGTAGATTCCCCTAGAGAGTAGTGCCTCCATGCGACGCGTACTATAGGAATCGTCTGGTTCTGCAGCATCTTCTCCCTGCGATCCAGAATCTCCACCTGCTGCTCTGGGTAGTTGAGAGTCGGACCAATCTTAATCTTCGAGAAATCAAATACATAGATAGGATCTGCCATGTACTATCTTAACTGTGACACATGGAACACGTTGTGCACTTTCTCTAGTGCAAGCGGCAAGTCTAGTCTGTAGGCCACTGCACCGACCCTCTCAAGAACACTGAAAGGTCCGATGTACCATGGACTAAGCTTTCCACTTCCACCAAAGTGAATCGTGTCCCGTGTCAGAGAAATCCTCAAGAACATCAGATTGCCAACCTAGCACAAAATACCACCTCAGCACTCTATCTAAAATAAGCAATCATAATCAATACAAATAAATCATATACCTGAAGCTCCAATGGTCTCCGGTGGCTATCGGTCCAATACCGTTGTCTGTCCTGCACCACCCGAACTCTATCACTGATAAGCTTCACCTTCTCAACTGCATCCATGACCATATACTGTCCTAAAAAGACTCTCACCAACATTATCCCATGATAATGGAGTGCGACATCTCCGTTCATACAATGCCTCAAATGGTGACATCTTGATACTGACCTGGTAGTTGTTGTTATAAGCACACTCTACCAGGTAAAGGTGATACTCCCAAGTGCCTCCAAAATCTAATACACAAGTCCGTAGCATATCCTCACGAGTCTGAATAGTCCTCTAAGACTGCCCGTCTGTCTGAGGGTGATATGCGGTACTGAACTTGAGCTGGGTGCCCAAGCTATTGTGCAAACTCCTCCAGAAATAGGAAGTTAAGCGACTGTCCTGATCTAAGACTATGTTCACTAGAACTCCATACAATCTGACTATCTGTAGCACGTACATCTCTGCGAGCTTCTTCGTAGACGTACCCACTTAAAATGGCAAGAAGTGGACTGTTTTGGTCAACCTGTCTACGATAACCCTAATTACGTCTTTACCTCCTGGAGAACGCGGAAGTCCTGATATAAAATCCATTATCACGTGCTCACACTTCTACTCTAGAATGGGTAAAGGCTGAAGCAATCCACCTGGTCTATGTCTCTCCGCCTTTACCTGCTGACATACCAAGCATCTGGATACGAAGCTTGCCACCTCCTGCTTCATACCATTCCACCAAACATGCTCTCTTATGTCTCTATACATCTTGTTGGCACCTGGATATATAGAGTAATGGAATCAATATACCTCCTAAAGAACCTTCTCGCGTAACGCTCCACTCGGCGCACACAATCTGGTATCGTATCGCAATGATCCATCCTCTGCAACACTGTAGTCCTCTGCTAGTCCCATCCTGACCTGCACTATGATGCTCCTCGAACTGTGCAGCTCTGATCCAGTCCATTAACTCTGACTATACCTGAAGTCCCCATATCTGTGTTGTAACTCCCGGAACTAACCCTTCAATACCCAAGCTATTAAGATCGGCTAATAAATGTATGTTCCTTATCAAGTACATAGCCAATGGATACTTGCTTAAGGCATTAGCGACTACGTTGGCCTTCCCTGGATGGAACTGCAAGGAAATATCGAAGTCCTTCATCAACTCTAACCACTACTGCTGCCTCATGTTGAGCTTTTTCTTCGTAAATACATACTTCAAGCTCTTGTGGTCTATAAAGATCTCCACACGCTCCTCGTACAAGTAGTGTTTCCACAGCATTAGAGCCAAGATGAATGCTGCCAACTCTAAGTCATAGGTAGGGTAATTCTTCTCATGCAGACGTAATTTCCTGGAAGCATAGGCAATCACCTTCCTGTTCTGCTGCAACACATATCCCGAACCCTTTCCCGAAGCATCACTAGATATAGAAAATCCTCCTGTCCCTGATGGCAACGTCAAAACTGGAGCCGTAGTCAACCTCTTCTTTAGCTCCTCAAATATGGCCTGACACTCCTCTGTCCAAACGAACTCCACATCCTTCTTGGTTAGCCTAGTCATCGTCTCGGCAATCCTGGAAAAATCTTGAACAAATCTCCATAAATAGGGTGCTAATCCAAGAAATCTTCTGATCTCCGCCACTAAACTCAGGGTAGACTACGACTCAACTACTGATATCTTCTTCGGGTCTACTAAGATTCTGTCTCATGTAATCACATGCCCAAGGAATTCAACCTTATCAAGAAAGAACTCACACTTCAAAATCTTGCTAAAAAGCTTCTCCTTCCTGAGGGTCTCCAGAACTATCCTCAGGTGTTCCTCGTGCACCTCCGGGGACTATGAATAAATTAATATATCATCAATGAATACCACCACAAACTGATCCAGGTACTAATGAAATACTTTTTTATCAGGTTCATGAATACCGCCGGAGTATTGGTCAACCCAAACGACATCACCAAGAACTCAAACTGCCTATACCGAGTCCTGAAGGTTGTCTTCAGGATATCTACCTTCTTCACTTTTACTTGATGGTACCTCGACCTTAAGTCTATCTTTGAGAATACCATCGCTCCGCTCAACTGATCAAACAGATCATCAATCCGTATCAACGGATATTTATTCTTGATAGTGAGGTTGTTGAGAGTCCTATAATGGATACACATACGTACCGACCCATCCTTCTTCGGTACAAATAATATCGGAGAACCCCACAGTGATAAACTAGAGAGGTTGAAGCCTTTGTCCTGCAACTCATTTACCTGCTTCTTCAACTCTGTGCCAGTTTGTTGTTGTTAACCCTATAGATGTCCTGTGATATTGGCTCTGCGCCTGGAACCAAATCTATAGAAAACTTTACATATTTGTCTGGCGGCAAACTTGGCAATTCCTCGAAAAAGACATCCATAAATTCTACCATCAAATGATGTGGCAGCTCATGCTCTTCCACCGAAGCTCCACAGAAGACTCCCTCTCACTGCTCCGGTGCTCCTCTGGAGAACTCAAACTCCGGCTCTCCTGGCGTCTGAAACAAACTCTGCCTCCACGATAATCGATATTAGTATGGTGCCTACTCAACCAATCCATTTCGAGTACTATGTCGTAGCTCGAAAGTGGCATCATATCTAGAAAGTGGCATTACGAGTAGACACGCGCTCAATACTTGGCCTCCCAGAGAAACTCTTTGATCCTTGCAAACATTATTGACAAGGATAATGCCACCCCCTGTCATGATCTTGCAAGTCCTCGCCAATGGTTCAGCCTCAAAATAATGTTTTAAAGCAAAAGATACAGATACGAAACTATGTGAAGCACCAGAATCAAATAAAGCATGAGTTGGAAAAGAATCAAGTAAGACTGAAACTGAGATAACATCTTCGACTGGTTCCTCCTCTTCTACCGTCATAGAAAAAACTCACCCCTGATGCTGAGCACCTCTTTGTTGTTGTTGGTGCTGAGCGAACAGCTACTTCTATGGCGGTAACGGAGGTCCCCTCTACTGTCTCGCTGGTGGTCTCACAGGTTCTCTTTGCTTGGCCTCCTCCCTTTCCTGCACGAACGAGATCTAGAACACAATCTCGCAACTGGTGGCCTGTCTTCCCACAATTGAGGCACACCCCAAGCCTCTTCCTACAGGGCTCCGGTGTATGTCCCATCTTCCCACAGAGAGTGCACTACGGGGCATGCTGTGTTGGTCTCACGGCATGATGTGCCTGCTGCACCGGTGCCCTGAATGGTCCCTGAAACTGCTGTCTCGGTTGCTGCTGAAAGTGCCTCAGTTGCTGTAGATAAAAATGAGGCCACTTTATTGGGCCCGCACTACTACTAACCCATGAATGATCTCTTATCCTATTGGAGTTGAGCTCCAAATCATCCTCTGCCTGCTATACCCCCGCTAGAATCTTCTTAAATGTAGCGGTACGGTGTCTACTAGTATGAGATTTAATCTCCCAGTTCAGGCATTTTCTGAACATTTGGGCCTTCCCCAAGGGATTCTGCCCCTCCACGAAGTGACCCAACCTGCAGTACTCTTCTCATACTCATTCACCGTCATACCTCCCTTGGTGAGGTAATGAAACTGGCTCTCTAGAGATGTCAGAGCCACATCTGGGAAAAACTTTGCCTTGAAGAGCTCCTTAAAAGTTTTTCAAGTAAGTCCTGGTGCTGAGATCCTGGGGTCCATCCTGAACCAAGTCAATGCGATGTCAAACATCATGCTTCCTGCGGCCTCTACCTACAACCTCTCTGGAATCTGCGCCAGCCGCAGGTTCCTCTCAATATCTTTTATCCAATTATCATCATAAAGAATCCTTTTAGTGCCTTTAAAATCCTTCGGCCCTATCATCTTGAAGTCTATGATAGTACCCGACCTCGGCTTCTGCAGGGTAAACTGAGGTAGAGCTACCTGTGGTTGGACCAATACAACTCTCTCGATTGCGGCGAGTATAATCTAGTGGCCATTCTCAATGCCCTACTTCATAACCTCTGACTGACGCTGCTGTGCCTCCATCATCTGCTGAAAAAGTGCAAACATCTGTGTTTGATCAACTGCGGGTGGGGGAGATGGAAGTTCCTCTAAGACTGTCGGTATTATCCTTTTTACTGGAGGTAGAGCACCCCCAAAAGCTGCTGCGGAAATACCCACCTGGAATAGTATCTGCGGTGAAGCGGACCTCTAAACCGAAGCTGCGGGAACAGTATCTGCTGGTGCTGCCCTCAGAGGTGTCGAAGTGGCCGACCTCGCTGATACTGCGCCTGAGCGCTGGAAATGCGTCTTCGGTAGAATCCTGAAGATAGATTGAACAAAGGAATCAATATTGAGTAAGATACGGTATCATCAAGGAAGAATATAATTATTCCAAATAAGGCAAGTATTCAAATAGGTAAGTATAGCTAAAAAGATATTTGGAAATGTTCCCTAGTTGTGATTGAGTATACTTTCAGTCTATATCCTATATCCTAGAGTAGGTTCTTAGTAGTATAATTAAGTTATTTCACTACCACGACATCGCTCTAATCGCGACTCTAGACTTGCAGGGCTACCACTAAAAATGTGTTACGACCCATACCCGGAATAGGGGCACGAGTGGTAAACTACGCCCAACCTACGCCGTAATTAGAACGCTATCAAGGTTCACTAAAAAATAAGAGAAATATATGATAATATGGAAGTTGTAAACAATACCCAATCACAAAAAAATAAGAGAAAGAATGGCATGATATGGATTAGAAGTAAAAGAAATACCAGTCTCAATACAAGTCCAATCTCAACATAAGTCTCAAAATAATGATACATGCTATAAAGTATACAAAAAATCAAAATACAAATCATAATGAAAACTCTAAGCCTCTTCAGTTGGTGGTACTATATCAAGTGGCTCTACGGGTACTGGCTCAACTGCCTCACTATCATGCGGTCCGTAATACGTAGAACACCAGTCCTCTAATGAATCATCTGAAAAATATATCCAGTCAGGATTGGAGCGAAGTATAACCCAATAGCAGTTTCAATAATTGACAAAAACTATGAAACAACAATAGCAATAAAAATAAATGATAGAAATAACTGAACTAGCATATATCATGAAAAATAATATCATGGTAAATAATGGCAAGAGAGGAGAAAAATATAGTGAGGAACACGGATGTAATAAACTGGAATAAAAGAAACAATAATAATAAATGTGCCTTAAAATATTAGTAAGATAATATTATCGGCTTGAGCCTAACATGGGCTATATATAAAAGGTGAGCTAGCGTGATTACACGTGAGTTGTATGATCTGCTAACTATCACCGGCTATACTATATCACGGACTATAAGGTATGATCACATATCTACTAATATCTTCCTATTTTCTCCGACTAGTACACGGATCCGAATCACGGCACATTATAACACGTATATCATACTACACGGTCTATAATATCATGCACTATAAACACGGTCTATATAATCACGAAGATATCACAGTAATCATTGAGTAATAATGAAGTACGACATGGTGATCACTGAGTTATCACTACAATAATATCTTATGACAAGGATCCATGTATACCAATCCGTGTGACCATCATGTCAGGAATCAAATATTTTACTACTAAATACATAAAACATAGAGGCTGTTAAATAAGAAAAAAATTAGAGAATATACTCGCCTTTGTCCGGAGTAAATGCTGTCACTCGGTGTCCGAGCTGGTGTCACATGCACCTAGATATGAATGACATATTAAATTTGGGTACAATAAAGAGAAATAAATTAAATGCACTACTACACGCTCTTCTAAGCCAACACTAAATACACACTAATTAAACAAAGTCAAATTAAGTCCATACTAAGATTAATAGGTCTAACTATGGTTGAACCAAGGTTTTCCTATCTATGGGGTTAATACCTTAACTGATACATCAAAACTAATCCAACTTACACTATACTAAAACTACATACTGAAATAGCTCTAACGCTAACTACCCTATCTAACTGATACTATCATATTAACATATATATATATATATATATATATATATATATATATATATATATATATATATATATATATATATATATATATATATATATATATATTAGTAGTTAACTATATGACTATCACTGAACTAATAGATACTAACTCTAACTGATACACTACATTAACCTTGACTGACTACTACTCTCTAATAACATAGATACCCCACTGACCCAGGTCTGAGACTGACTCAGTCTTTACTTAATATCTGATACACCATATTTTATCATATGGTAGGTACTCCTCTCTCTTCTTACTTTAATTGCAGTTAACAATACCAAAGTGGATCTACAATTACTACAAGTACCACATGAACCCTCTCCCTAACTTCCTTTGGACACCCTGCTGCTGCGGTTACTTGCCTACTGAATATCTACTGAATTAATTCAGAAGTTCCCCTTTTTGTAGTGCACTCGAAGTGCACTGCTGCTACTGCTTGTTCTATCAGTAGTATACTATACTGCTAGGCAATTCTTGCCACCACTCCCATTGATCCAATATCTGATACATCAATAAACCCGCCCTAGCAACTATGTCTGAACTTAGTGTTAGGTACATACTATAATCTACTTTCCCTCAATCTTTACATCATATAACACCCATACCATATAGTTATATATACTAACATAGGCCTACACATAAATTATACTTAAATATAATGAATGTAACTTGCTACAAAGAGAATTGAGGAGTAATTGCACAAAATACCCAAATTTGGCTCCGTATCACAAGGTATCACACTGTATCGTGATATGGCCTACTCGTGTTCAATTATGGACAAGTAGCTAGTATCCCAACCCTGATCTAAGTCCATTATGACTAACCTAGGCTCATGACACACTTAATATGTTCATCTCGTAATTCCCCTAAAATACATACAAAAACCTATGTAGATGACATAATACACTACCAAATAGACTAAAACTTGTTCCTATATGTAGTCATATGCCATGGGGTGGTTCCTAGTGGTCAAATGCATGATTTGGAAGCTACAATGAAGAGATGTCTGAAGCATTTATCATTCTCTCTTCCAAATATCACATACACGCTCATACAGAGATGAACAAATTTTATTACCATACCTAAACATTTATTACTAAGTATACAGAAGGAAATAAAAACACATAAACATGCATTCACAGTACCATAAATAATCGATGGGCAGCTTCTAATTCTAACATCCCATTTCTCTGGTTACTTAATACTACACATCGATGATTCATGCCAAGAACTGGAATAGAACAACAGCTACATGAGGAAGAAAATTACTAAAGGAAGGAGGGGAATGACTCGGGCAAACGACTCTCTGACTCATCGCGTCGAGGAGTTGTCGACATGACATACACGTGCACATACCAAGTGTAGAGGGATCCAACAAAGTTGGATCAAGACGAGGCTGCTATCGGAGGGCGTCGTGTGGTCGAAGTTGACTAGTCCCTGCCTCCAATAATCGCTGACAATAGAGGAGGTCAAAAATGGAGGCCGAGCCAGAGAACGTCAGCGTGCAGAAGTTCCGACGATGTGGTTCCAAAATAGATGGAAAGGGGTGGCGGCTAGGATTTTAGATATATTTGGAAGGATGGAGAACAAGGCAATAAATATAGAGGTGCAGGAAAATAGTCGTGAGCTAGAGGGGACCTTAGCACTACTGGCATGCTCTCTACAAACTCTGAAATGGACATTACAGTGTCCTCTCGTAGAGGAGAGTTCAAGGCCGTCCGAAAATAAATGGGTAGAGAATGGGCGGATATAAAACAACTAGGAACTTGTTGACCGGGTGAAAGAAAATTTTAATAATAGGTATTATAGTGGATGAACATTGGTTGGTTTTTGTCATGACTGCCACCCAGAATAGGATCACGAGTGGTAAACCACGTCCATCATACGTCATAATAACGACGTAGAACACTGTGAAGGTTCACTATCTAACATCACACAATATATACAAAAGATACCTGTCATGCTATCTCAACTCCAAATGGAAGACAATATGATAATATGGAAGTGGTAAACAATAATCAATAACAAAAACAAACTAGAGAAAGAATGGCACGATATGGATTAGACGTAAAAGAAATACCAGAGTCTCAATACAAGTTCAATCTCAACATAAGTCTCAAAATAATGATACATGCCATAAAGTCTACAAAAAATTAAAATACAACTCATAATGAAAAGTCTAAGCCTCTCCAGCTGGTGGTACTATATCAAGTGGCTCTACGGGTACTGGCTCAATGCCTCACCATCCTACGGTCCGTAATACGTAGGACACCAGTCCTCTAATGAATTATCTGAAAAATATATCCAGTCAGGATTGGAGCGAAGTACAAACCCAATAGCAGTTTCAATAATTGACAAAAACTATGAAACAACAATAGCAATAAAAATAAATGATAAAAATAACTGAACTAGCATATATCACGGAAAAGAATATCATGGTAAATAATGGCAAGAGATAAGCACAATATGGTTAAGAACACTGATATAATGAACTGGAATAAAAGAAACACTAATAATAAATGTGCCTTGAAATATTAGTAAGATAATTCGATCCGCTTGGGCCTAACACGAGCTATATATAAAAGGTGAGCTAGCGTTATCACACGTGAGTTGTATGATCTGCTAACTATTACGGGCTTCACTATATCACGGACTATAAGGTATGATCACATATCCACTAATATCACCCTATTTCCCCCCACTAGAACATAGATCTGAATCAAGATATGTTATAACACGTATATCCCACTACACGGTCTATAATATCATGCACTATGAACACGACAAATATAATCATGAAGATATCACGGCAATCACTGAGTAATTACGAAGCACGACACAGTGATCACTAAGTTATCACGATAATAATATCTCATGACAAAGATCCACATATACCAATCTGTGTGACAATCGTGTCAAGAATCAAATATCTCAATACTAAATAGATAAAACATAGAGGCTGTCAAATAAAAAAACTATCAGAGAATGTACTTGCCACTGTCCGAAGTAAATGATGTCACTCGGTGTCCGAGCTAGTGTCATACGCACCTAGATATGAATGACATGTCAAATTTGGGTGCAATAAAGATAAATGAATTAAATGAACTACTACATGCTCTTCTAAGCCAACACTAAATATACACTAATTAAACTAAGTCAAATTAAGTCCATACTAAGGTTAATAGGTCTAACTATGGTTGAACTAAGATTTTCCTTTCTATGGGGTTAATACCTTAACTTATACATCAATACTAATCCAACTTACACTATACTGATACTACATATTGACATAGCTCTAACACTAACTACCCTATCTAACTGATACTATATATATATATATATAGCTAATTGCTATGACTATCACTGAACTAGCATATACTAATTCTAACTGATACACTACATTATCCTTGACTGACTATTGTTCTCTAATAACAAAGATACCCCACTGACCCTGGTCTAAAACTGAATCAGTCTCTACTTAATATCTGATACACCATATTTTATCAGATGGTAGGTACCCCTCTCTTTTCTTACTGCAATTGTTGTTATCAACAACAAAGTGGATCTACAATTACCCCTAACTCCTAGAACAACATCCCACACTTAATTAACCATAATACCTTAGTAATATTACTGCAGGTACCACATGAATCCTCTCCCTAACTTCCTTTGGACACCTTGCTACTACATCTACTTGCCTACTAAACATCTATTGATTTAATTCAGAAGTTCCCCTTTTTGTAGTGCACTCAAAGTGCACTGCAGCTACTGCTCGTTCTATCAACAGTATACTACACTACTGGAAAATTCAAGTGGACACAATCCGGACATGATCTCTGCACCAATGCTCCTCCTCCTTGTGCTCCTTGCTTCTCCATGCTCCAAAGCTCCTTAAAAAAATAAAATATTAGGAAATAGAAGTAATTTGAGAGAGAATTTGATAGAGATAAAGAGTGGAATTGGGGATCTAGAATTTAGGATCTAAAAATGAATGAATAAATGAGAGGAGAGAGAGAGGGAGAAGAGGCTCTTATGGCTGCCCCCCCCCCCTCCTTCCCCCTCTCTAAGTCACATACAATTGTCTAAAATGTCCTCCAATGGTTCATTATAAAAACTAATTAATGAGGGCTAAAATGGGGAGTCTCTACACTAATGCAAATTAGTCTAATCTCCTTAATTACTAAAGGAAAAAGGATCTAATTAGGCCTATAGTCCATGTTGGGCTTACTAATTTCTCATGACAAATCTAACGGGCTCACTAGTATCAAGTCCATCTAATAGGCTAGCCCACTTTTATAAATAATTAATACAAAGCACCAATAATTATATAGCACACTAATAATATTAAATTCTTAAAAATAAAATAACTAAAATAAAAAATTACTAAATTATCCTTATTTGGAAAAGTGAGGGTGACAGTTGTAATTAAAGATTTGGTGCCAAGAAAAAAATATGTTTTTTTTAGAAAGGGTCAGGCCAGAAAAGAAAAGGGAAAAGTAATATGGAATGCAAGGTTAAATGAAGAGTATATAAAGGTAATAAAAAGATATTTCATAAGGTTTGGATTTGAAGGAAAATAAAATAATTTAGGGGTAGTTTAAAACATCCATCGAACTAGAATTATATCACCTATATATATAAATTCAATCTAACTCTAACTATAATGTTAATAATGATAATTTATTAAAATTGGAGGGTTTTTATGCCTACACGTAGCCGTTAGCTATGCAGGGTTAAGCAGTCTAATGTTCAAAATGATTCAGTATAAGTGAGGCCCTATGCAGGAATTCAATCTACACGAATACTTACCCAAAGGATCAGTATACTGACTCTCATACACCAGTTTGGCACCTATGCGGCCTGAGAAGACGAAATAATTGGTAAGATCTCTCCCTTTAATATTGTCAGTACATTAAAATACTTGCTTGGCGGCAGCATATCTTTTTATTATCTATGACACACGCCGATTACGGAGAATGACACATTGTTAGTGCTCAAATTTTTATGTAATAATTCTTTCCACCAGCTAGCTGCCAAAGCAAAGCCACGTGGATGACCGCACAGGTTGTCAATTGTCTTTCTTCACGAACAAAGCTTTGCGCTTATCCTACGCATTGAATGCACAGGTCTCTCTCATTCAATGCCCATATAGGGCGTGTTAGCTAGTCTTCTCGTACTCCATAAATGCATGGTAGTTGCAAGAAGTGAGGCGTGTTAAACATCAGCATAATGATGGCTTTATATTAATAGCTGATGTGATGTGCCACATGGCTGCCTGCATCGGCCGTTAGTTATCTCTCTTGGGCATAGATTCCAGACGAGACGTAGTGCATATTTCGTGCATTAAATGCTTGAATATGGTATGCTCTTCGAAACGACAGCCGCCACAGTTAAAGACATTCCTAACAGCGATTGCCACATATCTATACTCGCACAGACAGTCAAATTCGCTCCTCACGTATACCAGATGTATCGATTCTTGTACAGAATATTGATTTTCTGCGCAGTTTGGAAAAAATAGTATTTTTTGCTTTATTCTCACATAAAATCCTAAAAAATGGCCATTGATTTGCTAAGGACTATAAATACCCCAGGATTGACACCATTTCAAAGGATCGAAAGCTTGGATTACGTGTCTAGTTGCTCTTCTCTTCATCACTTGTGAGTTTGGAAAGCTGTAAATAGTTTCCATCACTGCAATGGGTAGTCAACAGAACAAAGCGATCGCGCGTAGATCAGACTTCCACCACTACTTACCCCTAGAATTTATTTTCATTGCTTGTACCTAGAACTTCTTTGCGTAAGGATTTTTTGTCAAATTCTATAGAAATAATCAATCATTTTTTAATAAAAAGGTAAGACAAATGCACTTATTTTGTTACCTAGAAACAAGATGGTGAATATGTTGGGGACTGTCTTCTCCACTAACGAGAAGATTGTGGCATAATTCGACTCGCTCTGATGGGAATGATACAAGACACGCTGGTCGTCGAGCTTGACCAACAAGCTTTCGAAGGGATGCTCTCCGAAGGACACTCAAGTCCTTCGCCTATGGCGAAGCAAAGGAAGACCTAATAGTCTTGGCTTCTATGCCTCAATTCTCTTACATCTACATCCCTAATGACAAAAGGAAGGCCGTCCTAACCTCTGACAAAGGGGACCAACTTGTAGGCAACTCTACGACGAAGCTCGCCTTTGTGTCTCTGTGGGCGACATCCTTGGTCATGCATGTGCCTACTAAGGGAAGAAGGTTGCGGTGCTCTCACAACCAAGCACACATTAGCCAAGTTTACTTCGGCAGGAGAAGCCACTACAAGGCCAAAGATTCTACCGATGAACACCCAATCAAGCCCATAAACAACCTGTGTACATAATGCTTAAATTTTGGAGTTAGGGATATTTCTTCTTTCAACTACAGAAATCAGTTATGCCACGACTATCAAACAAAAGTACTGCTCCGTACAACATGTACGTCGAACGCTTAAATTTTGGAGTTAGGGATATTTCCCCTTTCAACTCCAGAAATTAGTTCTGTCAGAACATGGTGTTCAATAAAGTTCTCCTCAACACAACCTGTATGCAAAACGCTTAAATCTTTGAGTTAGGGATATTTCTCCATTTAACTCCAAAAATTAGTTCTGTCACGACATGGGATCAAAAAAAGTGCTACTCAGCACAAATTGCACGTAAAAGACTTAAATTTTGGAGTTAGAAATTTTTCTCCTTTTAACACTATAAAATAGTTCTATCGTGACATGGTGTCAAACAATCTGCGCAAATAGCAGTGCCTACACGCAGAATACTCAGATTCTCGAGTTGGGGATTTTTTACCTTTCTATTCCGGAAATTGGTGACAATGTTGACAATGAAACTGGAGTTGTTTCAGCCCAAGAGGGTTCTCTGGTAATCTACCTAAAAGGCCACGCCAACAAAATATAGCCTTTAATAGTGGTAGACCTTGTTGTTGCACCACCGGATACGATACCTTTTTCGTCAACCTTCGTCGACGTAGTCGCTCTAACTCCAACCATTTGTGGTTGACTTGTTAGAAGGTGCAACCAAGGCCAAAGCCGACGCTTTGCTCAAAAAATATCTCAATGCCCAACCAAATGCTGAGCCTCTCGACAATGCGATTCCCGAAGAAGAAATATTATACTTTCTGAATAAAGGGAACACTTTGACCTACTCAAGCGTTGATCTGTTTAACAGGGAGTTCATGGGTTGTATTCCTTCGAACCCTTATGTATGTCGATATTCACGTACATAACAAATAAAGAGTTAGAAGTTAAATATATAAAAGTATGTAACTTATTAACATTAAAAAATAAATCAAAATAATAATCATAAGTAAATAATCAAGAAACCCCAAAAGATAATAAAAGTTTGAATTTAGATACATAAATAAATGAATAATCTAATATTATTAAATCTTTCTTTGGGTACTCTAAGTTCAACCAGACAATGGAACCTCTGACCATAGTCCAGTAGACTTGGACAACTTCAGGTAAGTATACCTTGAAATTATTTACTATTTATATTTATAATATCTTGCATGTTATCTTCATATTACTGTATTAATTTCTTTATTGCATTATATCTTGTGCATCTGAAATAGGCTCGGGTTTGATCGACTAAAGATGTCGATACATTTCTTTATATATTTAGTATCATAGCTTAGGTATTAGTAGACTACCTGATTGTTTGTAGTGATATCCTTATATCTCATGTGACCATGATACATACTTGGTACAAATTAACATAGATGTGTGATAATATGAGAGGACACATGCAATCATGTTCGACTGGTCATCAATATGTACGAGACATAAGATGGTATAGTTCGTACTTGTTATCATAGATACATTTATTTGGACTTAGTAGTGAGCAACTGTACGTGTCATATAGGTGACATGGTCAGTAATATTAGGTGGGAAGGACAGTCCACGTATGGGCTACTTTATACTTTTTTTGTGACTGTACATTCCGACGAAGATGCGAGGTGACGACCAAGGTTATATATATGAGCAGTTGGCCTATGGCGTTTGTATGACACTATGCGATTGATATAGATATTTGGATGCATCATATATATTGAGGCCAATAGTTTCTTAGGAGACTATTACAATCCTATTTAGCTATACAACCCATTTGTGCGAAAGTTCTCTTCAATTGCATTCACGTAGCTTGGTTATTTACCGTATTACATATTTTTATTCAGTTTATCTTTGGCATGTGTTCGCCAGTAAAGTAAGTTTTGGAAACTTTTGTTCAACAAAAAATAAAAAAGTACAAAGAAATCCTAGACAGAAAATCTAAATACTATATTTTTTTATCTGGAGAATGTGATGATGGAGATCGAGTACTACATTGACTCATTTACTCAATTGATGGTCCGATGAGGGAATGAGGATGTTTTTTCTCTCTTCTCTCTCTTGAGCTTGTGTGCACGTACATAATTCGCCTAGAGGGGTATTGTCTCCAAAGCAGAAAAAACTAGCCCTTGGAACGTCTAAGTTTCTCCTATTTATAGCCCTCATGCTGATGGACTATAGGTGCCACATGTGCTTTTATTTGGTGGCCACAGGGGGCTCCTTCAATAGAATATAGTTATAACTATAGATGCATAATATTGGCAGACTGCCACATGTACATCCTTAACAGGATGTAGTTGAGTCTAGGCCGAGCTGCTACGTGGACGTTTGTTGCGATTTATTGTTGCTGAAGATCTGGACGATTCTCGTCTTTTATTTGCGTGACTTGGTCAGCATGACACGTAGCTCACATTTAGTTGGAGAGAATTATTTCAGTCGCAACAGAAAGATTTTGTCTCGAGGAACCCTGCCACGTTGGATGAATGGAGTTTGGGACGCATAGGACGCTTGGAATGCATGGAGTCTGGAACGCATGGGGCCAGAGACACATGGAACACATGGGGCCAGAGAAGTATGAAACGTATGGAGTCTTGAACGCATGGGGCCAGAGATGCATGGAACGCATGGAGTCTGGAATACATGGGGCCAAAGACGGATGTAACGCATGGAGTCTGGAATACATGGGGCCAGAGATGCATGAAATGTATGGAGTCTAGAACGTATGGGGCCAGAGATGCATGAAATGTATTGCGCCTTTGCCATGTTGTACACGTGGAACTGCACACATGTCAGGAGTATAGTTTATGTTGACGTAAGATTTTGTCGTTTACCTTTCTTATGTTTGTCAAGGCATTTAGAAAGTCTTTTTTATTAGGATTTTGTGTCAGACATAATCTTTGAATTAGACCTTTATGTGGCCAATATTGGGGCGCATGGATGCTACTTTTCCTTGTCCGTATGGTCATTCTACAGCTTGATTCCTTCTGAGTTGATCTTGGGACGCATATTTGTTTGGCGCATGGATATATATTTTTTATTATTCTATAAGACCCCTTTTAAAGTTTCCAAAATAACATGTTTGGAATACTTTGAACAAGAAGCATGGTCGAGCACTTTCTGCCGCATGGTTGTGATGCCACATTGGCACGTTGCAAAATAGGTGCTTCCGCCAGGATGTCAGATCATTAAATGCCGAGATTTGGCTTGATCTCCGAGGAGATGTCTTGGGGATTCTAAGTTAACGACAGTTTTTGAGTAGATAAATAAGGATCACACAAATTGAAGCAGCATGTTCATCCTCATAACTGTATGATTCATCGCCTCAATCTTCTCATGCGCCCTAAGAGTTCATAAATAGGCGGGCTAGGAAGGAGAGAAAACTTTTGTCTCTTGGCTTCCCTATAATTTTTGAAAGAAGATGCCGAGGGCTGATGTCTATCTCGCCGAGGGGTTTACGAAAAGCGGCATCAATCCGTGGCCCCCTGATGTTAGCGTTCTTTTTGGAGGTAGGAGTGTGTCATGATGGCAGGAACACAAAGACACAAGTACACGACCTCGCAGCATAGAAAATAAATTATCTAGAACACGCATAGCCCCCCCTCAAAATTATGCCGCATGGATGAGCAATCATCTACAACATGCGCACAGAGCATATATGTGGCTTGGTCACATGGATGGGGACTTATCTGTAGCATGCACGCAGAGCCTATCTGTAGATTGGCTGCATGATGAGGAATCATCTGCAACATGTGCGCAGAGCCTATATGTGGCTTGGTCGCATGGATGGGGACTTATATAGATGATGAACGCAGAGCCTATCTGAAGCTTGGCCGCATGATAAAAAATCATCTGTAATATGTGCACGGACTTAGCTATCTCTAGGCATCCCCTCTTGCATGTGGTTGTGACCTGGAAGCGGCATGCGACCACTATACACTTTTGCAATCTTTGTTGAGACAGATATGTGCTCTCTTTATACAGGTTTTACCACCCTTTGTGGTACCCATGATTGAGCATGGAATGATATCATAGAATCTGTCATTCGAAGAGAATGCCAACCTTATACAACATTTTTGCCAAAAACTGATCCAGGCGACAAGGTTGAACATCTTGAATCATGCACAGAGCTATCACTGTTTATGCAGTGTGCTAGTTGCATTTCTCCCCTTTATGCAGCTTGCTACCATATGGTTGTAGAGCGCCTGATCTTGTTCCTCCTTTTTATCCATCAGTATGTATTTTTTCCATATACTGAGGTTTGTACTATGGCAGGACAATCCAGAATGTGTTGCTACCTGCTGTTGGCTTCACTCGTGTCAGTAGAAAAAATAACACTATTTGCGAGAAGAAGTTTATATGAAACTTTTGTGTTGCAAACTATTAAAAAGGAAAAAAAGTACAAGAGATCCTAAACATGAATCTAAGTACAGTGGATTCTGGGAAAGTATAGCTATAGATATCTGATCTACAGACGATCACTTTACTCCTTGGACCACTTGACAAAGAAAAAATGCAAAGAACTGGAAGTAATATAGAGAATGTTATAAAAAACATAAAGAATTAGGCTATAAGAAAGCTTTGGCACAACGGCACGAGAAACTTCTATCTCTCTCATTTGTTCTTGAACTTCAAAGACTTGAGAATTCCAGTACTTTTCTCTGTATGTCTCATCTGTCTCTATGTGTGTCCCCCAAATGGTTGTACAGAACCTGTATTTATAGAGTTTAGGAGAGGTAATGAGAGTGTATGCACACTTTGGATAGTCAAAACTATTTTACCATTGTGCGCGCACTTTTGGTAACTAACACCATACGTTCTGAATGAGTGGGTGCACAATATATGCCTGCTTTACACGTAGCTTCCTATACGAAGAAAGCATAGGTCGTGGGGGACAGTTATTTGTATACCTTTCACGAGAAGTACGGCATATAAGACACAAACTCATAACTGCTCACTGTTAGTTAGGATAGTATGCGCACTTTAGAAGTGATTGGCACTACGGCAAACTTTTAAAGTGATTGGCACTGCGTCGTATTTTGGAAGAGATTGGCACTGCGACGCATTTTTGAAGAGATTGGCACTACTGTGCACTTTTGAAGTAATTGACATTGGGGCACACTTTTGAAGAAATTAGCACATCGGCGCACTTTTGAAGAGATTGGAAAAGTGGCACACTTTTGATGAGATTGGCACTACGGTGCACTTTTGGAGAAATTTGGCAAAGTGGCATACTTTGGATGAAATTGGCAAAGTGACACTTTGTATGAAATTGGTAAAGCGGCGCACTTTGGATGAAGTTGGCTTGTTCTGGCCACTAAACGACAACATGGATTTGTGTGTTGTAGCTCAGCTATAATGATGACTTCTTACTCTTTGGTTTTTGCATTTGTCAGCTGTCAGTCTACTACATTAAATGCTGAGAGAGGAAAGATTATTTGTGCACCAAATTTTGTGACACTAAGAAATTGTGCCATCTTCCAAAACTGTGCCAAAGTATTGAGTACTAAGAAAGTGCGCGTATTTCTTCTAAAACAAGTAGAAAATGCGCCAAATAAATAAAAAGTGTGCCTTCTTTCCCCTAGTGGGTTTATTTGTAGAAAATTGCGCCATCTTCATGAGGCACACTTTTTATGCTTCTACAAGCACGGAGAGATGCCTTTAATGAAAAAGGTTCGTGTCAGCGAGACTTCATGCAAACCCTTAAAATAGATTTTTATCATATGTACTCAAGATCTTGAATACTAATAAAAAATGAATTTTCATCATATGTACTCATGATCTTGAATAGTAATCAATAAAGTCTCTCATTTTCTAGAATTTTCTTTGTATTTGTCTTTTTATAAGTTGTGGACTTTGGATATTGTACTAGAGGTAATATTGACGTAGCATATTACCGTAGTTGTTGAGGATATCACTACTGGGGGATCTTTGGTGGACCTATTACCTTTTGCGCCCTTGGGTGCAAATAAAAGATTCAAGACAAGCCCTGCCAGAGCTGATCATCTGGTCGTGGCAGGTTTTATGGACTTAATACCGCTAGCGTACTTAGATTTAAGTACGGGTGATAAGTTTAGATGACGATCAATATCAAAGGTAATATGGACATGATAATTGATAGCCAAGTATAGAGGTTTGCTCAGAGGTAAGAAGGACATGAAAAACTCTACTAAAAAAATGTAAGGACGATAGCTCAGAGGTTTGCTGTAAGCATGATTTGTTGCACGATTCAGAAAGAGTCTTAATAGCTAAAGAGTTTTCCCACCAAATCTATAAATAGGCGGGTTAAGGAGAGAGATAAATTTTCCACTGCTCTCAAATCTCTTTGTCTCCTTCTTCCTCAGAAAAACCCTAGCTCTCTTCTTCCTTCGAAGCTTTTAGCAGTGGCTCCCAAGAAAACTCACCCGAGCAACAAAGGAAGAAAGGGGAAGGGATTGGCTTCCTCTTCTAGATAAACAACGGCGAGGTCGACAGTGGCTCAGTCCGCTAGAGAATGGCTCAATATGCCGTCGTCGAGAGTCACATTAGGAGATGTAGCACATTCTCCTCTGATAGGCATGGCGTTTGTCTTCTTCTTCCCTATTTTCTTTCTTTTTCTTTTACATGTACAATATAAGATTTTAACAATGGTAGAAAGATTAAAGAAAGAAGAAGAACGACGACATAGAATACAGAGACACGTATACACGCGCACTTTTCTCTTATTAAGAGAAGAAATAGCCATTTTGGCACAATTTTTCTCGTTCATAGCAAAAACAGTCATCTTGGCGCACGTTCCCTCGTTCAGAGTAGAAACAGTCATCTTGGCACACTTTTCCTCTTTCAAAGTGGAAACAACCATTTTGGCACACTTTTCCAATTATTGGCGAGTCAGCGCACTTTTCGTCTAATTTGACAGATTGGCGCATTATTCGTCTATTTGGGTAGATTGGCACATAAAATGTGCTTATCTCCTGAAGTATTCATAAAATGCGTATAGTTCCTAAAAATTTAGGAAAAATGTTCCTCCTTTAGAATCTTAAAAGGCTCATAATAGGGTTTTTTACGTACTCCTCTTCATGAGATTTGTTGACTCCTTGTTTGTGGCTTTTACAGTTAACTTTGGTATGGATCCTCTAGCTGAATTGATGGGATCTATTGCTAGAATTTTGCATACCAATTATTTAGAAGACTTATCGCACACTGAGTTTCCCTAATCTGATAAGAAGATGTCCAGCACACGTCAATTATTAATAGCCGAACAAGGGGAACGAATATTGACGTCTTTGATAAGTGGCGAACTTCTCACTTCCTTAACAAATAAGACATATTCTAAGTCGGCTTTCTTGTTTGGTGATGACATTCATCAATCTTCTCAGCCTAAGAATAAGATGGAGAAGTGGTTGTTCACTGTTTATGATAGGGTCATGTATCTCCCAGAGATGTCAAAAAAAAATTTGTTGTCTACTTTCTCCCACATTACTTATCTATGGAAGATGGAGTGGGATTTGACTCACATTACTAATGGAGCTAAGTCGGGGAAAATTAGATACAAACAAGGTCGTTTCTTCAATTCCGGTAATGGACATTTAATTCAAATGCGAGGACTTCATCCTGGGAACGTACCAAGTGAAGATTCTTCGTTGATTCAATCTATCCAGTCTCCTTTGTTTGCCAAAATTTATACTGACGTTGAAGGCGTTTATCCTCAGAAGAAAGTTTGGCGGTCAGGATGGTTGACAAATAAAAATATCTATTGACGTCGAGCAACAACATGAGTATTGGACCATTATACAGAAAATCTCATATCTTTGGATTTATATAATTCCTTGTTAGCGACTTGCTATGGCATTGCGCCCAACGCCAATATGTTCTTGGCTTTATTAAAGCGATATAACTCTAGTACAGGAACCATTTTTACTCCTCGTGGCGAGTTAGGGTTCACCTTAAACAAGATAAAATAAATCTATACACTGCCGACAGGGGAGATTTCCTATGAGGAGTACGTGCCTACCAACCCAAAACAGGTAGATTTAGCAAAGAATGAGCCACATCTGGTTGAAGTGTATCAAGAAATGATGTGCCATTACCTGGCTTGCAACCATTACTACAACACTAGCACGATATTTAGCAGGAAGTGGTTTGAATACCTCTTTAATGATAGAAGCGAGAAGGAAAACAAAGAGATCCGACCACTTCGACCTTTGGATTCTACCAGAGTTGAAGAACTCATGGTAAGTCATATTGCTGAGGATAGGTCCTTTGAGGATCATGTAGGAAGTCTTACAGCAAGCACACTGGCTATCAGCTATCTTAGACATACTCGTGAAGAGATCTTGTCTAAAGCTCTGTTGGCCAGATATTTCTCTTTATGGCTCAGAAGATGGGTAGTCACTGGAGGTTCAAGCTCAGTGGATCGTCTTCATAGGAATGTTTTATTCCCTGCAGACTGTCTGGCTTTCAAGCATCGAGTGGCATTACTACCAGCTATGGTTTGCTGTTTGAACGCTGGTTTACGGAAACTTGATCATAATTTGGCGGTAGATCCTCGACGAGAGGAATTCCCTCGAATAAAGCTTCTATTTACCTATCCGATGGGTTGGTTGATTTTACACAACCAGAGTTTGATGGCTCCCAGCTTGGCTCAGGCTGACGGGATAGAACACCTATTCTTTTGAAGATATAGGCTTTCTAAATGGACCTATACTTACCTTTTCAAACTAGGCGAGCTTTAAACATAGGGAACAGATGGAGATTTTACTGCGTTGTTTTCGACGTTGCAACTAAGCACCATGGTTCGAGTTTTACTAACGAGGGGACCACCATATCGAGGTTGCCATCAGGGTTCTTTTCATGGCTGAAGTTTATCTGGTCCTCTCATTTGGTATATAGATATGGCAACGGTTGCACCTTCGAAACGTATCTACCTAACCGCTTTGCAAGGCAATTTGGTTATGAAGAATTGCACGTTATAAATGCTACTCTGTATCTTATAAACCCTGGAGGTTTAGTCGATAGCGCCCGAAGATGGAGATTTTATTATGGGTTATACTGGAGCTACTTTTACTCTACCTGCACCCAATCCTCCTCTACGCATATTGCATTCTTTTGACCGGATTTATTGCTCTATAAACCAATTTTACAAGGAATTTTGATATGCGGACTCGATGGAAGGAGTCAATCCGGAGCTAATAAAACCTTCTTTAATTAAAGAAGAGGATGATATGCCATTGATAAAATATTGGAAGCTCTTCCACATGTACAACCAGATACACCCTCCCCTGCCATAGTAGTTCAGAAATCTCGAAAGCATAGGATTACGTCCCCTATTAAGGACCGGCCTGCCAAGAAGAGGGCTATTGTCGCGAAGCCTAGGAAGCAAAAATCAAAGATTTGTGTTCCTTCAAGAAGGAATTTGATTGAAGAACTGATTAGTTCGCCGGAGCGGCCTGGACCGTCCGTCTCTTCTCTAGTGGTGCAAAGAATTAGCACTTTTATCCCTCCCCATGTTATTGCTACAGGAATAAGTATCGCTCATACTGTTGCAAAAGTCAATTTTGCGTATCCTATTAATAAATGTTGTGGCTCAATTTATCTTGCCGATTGCAATCATACCTCCTTTGCCAATGGATCTGACAAATCAAGTTTGCTCCATCAATGGATCCAAAGGATCAACCTGCTTTGCGAAGTCCTGAATGCAGGGTTAGTGGAAATGAAGGAGATATTGGTGTAGACATAATTTTACCTTTTTGAGTTGAAATTATTGAGCAGATCGAGTGTCATGACCCACACCCGGATATTTGGGAACGAGTACGTGGTTACGCCCAGCCTACGTCGCAGAATCGGCGGTAGAATGTTTTTTTGGGTCATTTCTAACTATCTAACATCTCAACAATATAATGTGGTACATGTCAATCATCTCAACTCCGAACGGAGGAGCAATATGGTATCTTATAAGTATAACTAATCTCAATCACAAATAAACTAAGGAAGAATAATGCACAAATAGAATAGCGAAAGAAAGAATAAGATACAATCCACAATATGAAATAATATATAAGTTGTGAATCTCAACAAAAGAATAGTCTAATACAAGCCACACAAAACTAGACCTCCTTGGGCTCTGCATCTAAGTCCTCCTGGTCAATAGAAGTATCCTCTAAAGGTACGCCATCCTGCGGCCCGTAGAATATGGGACACTGCTCTAAAAGTCAGTCATCTGGAAAAATATATCCAGTCATGATTGGAGCGAAGTACATACCTCTGAAAGCAGTTTTAATTGCATAATCGAGCATATAAACAGATAATAGAAATAAAATACAAGATCACTAAATATATGAATGAACAATAGATATACAGGTAATGTACGAGAATATAGATCAACAATATGAATATCATAATATGATAAAATAACTGAAATCTAAACTAACTAATGTGCCTCATCATACAAGTTCATTATTTGATCGGGTTGGCTGAACATGATCAGGTAAGACGGATTACAAGTATGGTATGTAACCAGAATGTACATGATGTAACAATGGCTTTGATCACATAATCAACTCCTACTCTCCCACCCCCAACTAATACTGATGGATCCAATCACGATACACTATGAACATAAAATATAACCAATGAGAGCAGTGGGTGTACACGAATAAGCATACTGAATACGAGCAGTGTGTGAACATAAAATGTAATCAATACCCAATATACACGATGAGATACAATGTACATGAGTATCCACTGAATACGATAGGGGATAATATCTCATGACGGGATCCATATAGGACCAGTCCGTGAAATCATTATATCGAAATTAATGTATACAATTCTAGAACATGCATATATACAATATTATGAATTAAAAACAATTAGAGAAATGTACTCGCCTGACGTCCTATGCAAGATGTGTCTCTCAATGCCCAAGCCAGTGTCTCATAACCTATATATGGTATGTCGCATCAATACCAGGTTCAGTAATGAAAATAAGTAAAGTTGATACAATTCTAGGTCGATACGCCATTTCTAAGTTAAACCAATGAATTCTAGGTTGCAAGAGTCTAACACTAAGCCACTAAGTTGATACACTGAAACTATTCTATACTAGCTAAGCTACGATACTAGAATCATATCAAAAAGGCCGTATCCTAAGATACGCAAGTTTTCTAATATAAAAATAGGGTTTTTATATATATATATATACAAGTCATATACTATAATACTAGATCACAACAAGGAAAATACGATAACTTGGCCTTGCACCAATGCATATCGCATCTATCTCGATACCCAAACTCAAAACCTTGGGTATCGACCCAATACCTTGGTGATACCTTGGTATCCCAAGGCAACTCAACACTAACATAATAAATAAATTATATATATATATATATATATATATATATATATATATATATATATATATATATATATATATATATATATATATATATATATATATATATATATGTATATATACCCCAATACTAATATGCTAACTATTACAATATATATACTAAGTACTTAAAATAGATATCAAAGAAATACCTACCTACTAACTATCAATACTAACCACACATATCACCATATACCTACTACTAATCCTATAAAGCTTACTAATACATGATACATATCTAACAAGTATTGTACTAACAATGTATTTAACTAACTAACTAAACACACTGAATTATAACTAGCTAGATATCCAAAACCCACTGAATGAACCACCCTACTAAACCATCTAACCCTAATAAAACATTACTGATACCTGTTGATGTTGTGTTGATACCTCGTATTGCTGCCACTGTTCTCTTCAATGGTGGAGCTGAAACTGCAAAGTCCCTGTCAGTTAATATGTTGATGTTGTGTTGGTAGCTAAACTGCAGTGGCATTGAGGTATTGGTCTCATGCAAACTGACTGCAATTGATGTGCTCGAATGATGTCGAGATCCTCCTTATCCCCCTGTACTGATACTCTGTGAGCATTACTGCACAGTAGTGCTGTGCAAGTGCCCGAGCTCCCCCTCCCCCAAAAAAAATAGAGCCCGACTCCCTACTGATGGGAAGGGTTCTGTTGTTGGTGCCTACTGCAGTGAGCTCTGCCCTGAGTCCTCCCTCTGTGCTAAATGCAACTGCAGAGAATGCTCGACTGCACCCCACTCTCTGAGCACTGCTGCACAGTACTCAGTGCTTCACTGAGACTATGGCTGCTGCTCTCTCTTCACTTCTCTAATTACTGAACAACCCCGTGTGCAGTTTGCTGCACCGTGGCTGCCACTGCCCTCTCACTCACTCAAGCACACACAGACACACATACACAAATACACTGACACAACTAAGTATATATAGATATATATAATCACACACACACACGCATATATATATACATATATATATATATATATATATATATATATATATATATATATATATATATATATATATATATATATATATATATATATATATATAATACCTTTCAAATATATCACTATAATGCATAACACTACTATATATATATATATATATATATATATATATATATATATATATATATACAAACACATATATATAATATATATATAGATGTATATCTATATACATATTTATATATATGTGTTTGTATATGTATATATATATATATATATATATATATATATATATATATATATATATATATATATAGTAGTGTTTGTGTGTGATTATACTATATATGAGTATATAGTGTATATATATATATACATATATATATATAGATGTATATCTATATACAAACACATATATATAAATATGTATATAGATACATATTTATATATATGTGTTTGTATATATATATATATATATATATATATATATATATATATATATATATATATATATATATATATGTATATATATATATATACTATATACTCATATATATATATACACACATAGACCCACATATAACAACTCAAACACCATAAACACAATTATATATACTATATAATACATAGATAGCTTATATATAGATAAATACACATGCATGTATAGGAAAAAAGAGCCAAACAACAAACATATGGAGTGCATCGCACTCGTATTATACTTTCTCTATGATACGCTTGCGATACGGCTCCAACACACAACCAAACATATTTTGGAGGACACAAACAAATCTAAAATACTAATTATGAATAATACGTATAGTAATTAGAGTATCTACGTGTCTGTGTCACAATGTGATATGCACAATGCCCCGTGTCGGAGAAAAACCCTCAAAATCAACCCATTTCGTCAAATTGACGAGATACGGCCTACACGTATCCAATAATGGATACGAAACTAGTCACAAACAAGCAATCAAGTATCAATTAGATCTATTAGACCCAATGACAAGTACTACATGTGCTAATCTCGGAATTTCCCCAAAATTGGCACTAAATTAGTCATAACTTCCCCTGTATGTCTTCGATGAACCTAAAACTATTTTCTATGGATAGCCTATACATGTGGGTTGGTTTTTTATAGTTAAAACTCAAATCTAGAGTCTATTAGAAGGGAAAAAACTAAAATGTACCTATTGGGAGATGGATTCCCAAAGAAAAATCCCCAATTGCCAAGTAGATCCTCTCCTTATAGATCTTGGCCTCCTCCTCCTTGCTCCTTGCTTCCTTCTTGTAGATCCTTGATGTAGAAACCTCAATGATGAATTTGGAAAGATATTGGTGAAGAATTTGTAGAGAATTGATGAGGGAATGGAGGGAATTAGAAGAGGAAAAAATTATAGATCTAGAATTTGGGAAATTATGAAATAAGACTCTCTCTCCTCCTACTATGGCCGGCCATGTAACCCCCTCCCCAAGCAATGTACAAAGTCACAAATACCCCTTGGGGCCTCTTATGAAGAAATTAATTAGGGAGGGAAGGTTCTATTCTAATGGTTTCACTAATTAATCAAGCCTCCTAATCTATGGGCCTAATTCAATGGGCTCAATCTAAACTAGTCTAAGAGTTTGGTTCATGCATTCTAATAAATAGGTTTGGTCCACTACACAAGTCTAAAATAAATCTACGACTAGCAAACAACAATTAATACAATAATTAAATAATCATGCATGCATAATTATCAAATATAAATAATCCTAAAAAAATAATACCCATGTCAATTACCAAATATCCCTTGGATAAAAATATGAGGGTGACATCGAGTCACAAGCTGACATTGCTGCTACAGCCCCCGAAGATATGCCTGGACAGGATATTCAGGCTTAGCCTAAATTTGTTATAGTTATCGCTGGGCTTGAAGATGCTACAAAATAGATTGATACTGAAACTGTAGTTTCGAAAGCGAACATGATTATGAGTGATTACGATAATTTGCTCTTTTATGCTGATTCATCTGAGGTGGAGGCTTCGTTGACATGCCTGAGAAATTATTTAGAGTGTCAGACTCCAGAAGATGAATATGTGCCATCTGGTGCTGGTACGTCTCTCTATATTCTTTTTATTCCATAATTTCTTACGTTGCATGCTTTATTATCAAGAATTCATGTAGTGACATCTCCAGCTAAGACAGGCCAGGTGTCACTTCTTTCTTAGCACGACGTATATATATCTTAATTATAATATGTTATTTATTGATTATATTATTTGCTCGATTTTTATTTTTAGGTGATAAAATTATGGTAGGAGTTGGTCCAGAGATGGCCGAAGAGATGGTTGTTTCGTAGGCTGAAACAACTTCTGTCACTGATATTACGGTTCCGGATATAGATATCATGGCAATGCCACCAGTAGCTTCTACTACTCTTGGGGTAGAATTGACCAGTGATGCTGAAATAGCTTATACTATTAGTTTGAGAGAGCGAGCAGTGGGCTCTTCTTCTTTTTTCTCCAGTGTCGAGGCTACTACTATCATGACAAATACCTTCTTGTATCATGGTCGAGGATTAGCGGAAATTATCGTTACTCCAAGTTCAAGCACTCGTTTTAATGCTTTAGTAGAAGCTTATACATCTGCTTTCTATATAACATTGAAGGAGTTGATAAATCTGGTGCTCGAGAAAGGTTTATCCTTTGAGGAAGTTAAAGATGCTAGCTTTTCCATGATTCAACTTATCAGAAATTTCAAGGATAAAGCTAGGTCTGTTGCGCTTGAACAAATCTTGATAGGCCTTAAGGAGCCTATTAATGAATATCTGCAGCTTAATAGTAGGGACATATCAGCTCTAATTCAGACTGAATATGAGTCAATTATTGTTGAGTTTATGGAACTTCAGACCACTTTCCAAGAGCATATGAAGATCCATGCTGAGAAAATTGTTCGAATAAATGCTTTTGTGAAAGAAGTGACTTCTACTTTGTCGCTTCATCATTCTTCCCACGATGAACATAATGACAGGGCGATACAGCTCAAAAATCAGATTCAAGAGCTCGAAGCCCAGCTTAAGCAAGCGAGAGAGGAGTTGAACGTAATCGTGGGTCAACGTCGGGACGAGATGGTACACTGTGACTTAGTAAGAGAACAGATTTTGGAGCTTGAGCATAACAAGAATGAGCATGAACATGCTCGAAACAAGATGATAAGTCATATGCTTTCATGGCTTTTTTTTGCTACAAATGACTCTAAAATGCTCGAAGCCCGTAGAAGAGCGACAGTAAAAAAGGACCAGCAACTAGCTCACTGACCCAGATCCTTCTTGATCTTTCTACTCCCCCTGAGTGAGAGCTATCTTATGCTCTTCCTTATTTTATTTTTTTTAAGTTTCTCAATAAAAATATATTAAAACTTTTAGCTTTAATATTTTTTATTGTGGACCCATATTTATTGTATATCTACTATTAGATAAAAATAATAGGTTAGAGTAAAAATGAGATCAGAGGTAATATGGACGTGATTTATTTTCAAATGGGATCCCACCGAATATATCTGCTTAGAGGTATTATGGATATGTTTGTTTATGGTACGCCTCTCTCTATTCTTTTTATACCATAATTTCTTGTGGGAGAATTTGGTAGATTTATCATTCAAGACATACTCATGCTGAGTACAAATGATAAATTTTATAGGGTGCAATAATATCATAGGTGATATGAACGTGATAGCTCACTAGTTTACTCCACTAGGGAAGAGAAGAAAGAGTAGTTCAAGGGCGAACTATTGTCTACTCTTTAGGGGATAAAAAATGGAATATGATTAAGAGGTAATATGGACATGAATTAAATTACACTTATTGGCTAGTGAAGAAACATGTGAGATTATTTTCGACCCAACTGGGGATCAAAAATCAGATATCCTTAAAACAACTGGGCTTTAAGAATAGAATATTTTTATTGGAGAGAATTGTGTAGATGATCTCAATGAGGGTGTTCCGTTGGATCTGAGTATTGTTCAGCTGGGGAACTTTGAGGGCCCATCACCCATGTCTTATTCAAGAATAAATATAGATAATAGTTTGAGAGGCCGTGTAGGTTATGAGTTGCTGGGGATTAAACCATAATTGTGCTCATGTGTGGCTATTTGAGGATCTAGGCCAAGCATATCTTCGTAACTCTAAACGAAGACATCGATATACTCCTTTATTAGCTGGAGTAAAATGTGTTGATCTTCTTCAGGAAGACTCTTGCTAAAAAAGATTAGTCTTGGGGAATATTCTTCTCCTACATCAATTTGGACTATTTCATCTTCTGTAGGTGGTTCACGTTGCTCAAACCGAGGCTCCCATTGAGTATCCATTTGTTGTGACCATAGATCATTCTCGAATGGTTCTAATAGTTTAACATCTTCCTTATTTTGGGTAGTTGGCACCATATTTACAGAGAAAACTTGTTTGAATACGTCACCCATGCTTTCGTCGGAATTTCACAATGATGAGTTAGAGGAATGAGAATGTGTCTCTTCTTTCGATTCTGAACTTTTAGGACTTGTTGGTGGTATAACATATCCCAAACCATGACTAATCCGCTAGTAGAGTAGGTTTTCAGATTTTCTTATGGAGAGAAGTGATGTATAGGAGTCCGTCTGCGTTTTTCAAAATTTAGTCCCAAACCAGATTTTAGGTTGTAGCCCATCCCTTGCATAATGTTCATAGCTGGTTGGTTGTAATCATACGGATGTATCTTTCCTATATCCTCGTTAGAATCATTAGTCTGCAACTATTTTGCTTCTAGCTTTGTCAAAGATTATCTAACGTTGCTAGTCATGTCTTGTTGGAACTATGAAGTATGCATCCTCATATTGTTCATATATTGAACCGTATTGAAATAGAGATGGACAGATGTTCATAGAGATGAATAGCATCTAAGAAGTTTTTAGCAAAGGGTTCAACATCTTCGTATTTTGAAGTAGTTCCTTCTTTATTCATAAAATATAAGATTTTTTCATCTTCCACATAGTCAGCAGAATATTCAGCCTTGACAGGAGGCTTAGCAAGATTGATAACTAGGGTTTGATTCACTGATGTTGGTTGCTTGCTACGGCGAAGGTCGATAACAAGGGGCTCATTCTCCAGTGTCGACTGTTCATTGCATTGAAGGTTGATGACCAATAGAGGTAACTTGTGCAGGTTGATATCGAGAGGCTTCAAAGGAGTTGGACTAGTAGTACATCCTTTAATTCGGATCATCAAAGTCTCTTCTTTTGGGGTTTTTTTGCTTCTTCACTGGCTTGATTAGCTTTTTTTCATATATTCTGGTGTGTAGAGCGCAGAGTCAGCGAAATAGACTTCGACACCTTTAAATGGGTTGAGGTCAGCTACCTCTGTTTTAACTTTCACCCTACTGTTCACATATTTGAAGCATTAATGTAGGGTATAGGGTACAATTTTATGTTCGTGTATTCATGGTCGTCCCAGTAAAATATTATAGGATACGTCAAAATCAATCACATAGCATGTGACCTCAGTGCGTAGATCACCTATCTGAATATTTAGGCATATCATTCCCAGCGTTTTACTCCTTTAACATTGAAGCCTAGAATGGTAGTGCTAGTAGCAGATAGGTTGTGCATTGGTATCTTTAGTCCTCTCAGTAAACTTTTAGAAATGATACTAAGTGAAGAACCAGGGTTGATGTTAATCTGGTTCACCTTAATAGATCTGATATAACCAGTATAATACAAAGGACTATCATATTGATTATCTTTGAGTAGCATATCATCTTGCATGAAGGTGATGTTAGGAATCTTCTTGTTTATATTGTAGAATTGAGGACACGCTAATGGTGCTTCATCAGGAATCTTGAGTTGAGCTAAGCATGAGTCTGCATGTATCAGAGCTTTGCTCAAAGCTTCACGAGTCTCCTTCGACAAATGGAGCAACTCGAATATGGAAATTCTGGCTGGGGTATTGGTCAATTGTGCCAATATATCAAAATTGTAAGGCTATTCATGTCCTTAAGGTACATTCTTCTTCAGGAATTTGTCAAAGAGTACTTCTTTTGCTTTCCTTTCTCTGTCATAGTAGGTTTTGAAGGACCAGGTTCGGTTATGACCATAACAACAGGAGTTGACGAAGTAGAAAGAGTATTAGGAACATCTTTTAGGACAAATTAGTAAGTTTTAATAAGATATGTGATCGGCTTGGGCCTTGAAATATTAATAAGATATGTGATCGGCTTGGGCCTAGTACGATCTATAAATAAAGGGCACTAGCTCAACCATACGTATAATACATGATTGGCTAGTTATCACAAGCTACACTACTGCACGGGCTATAAGGTATGATCATATATCTACTAATATGTCCTCTGCCCCCAACTAGTACGTACACGGATCCAAATCATGACACGTTATAACATGTAAATTATGATAGATGGTCTATAATATCATGCACGATGATCACGGTCTATATAATCACCAAGATATCATGGTAATTACTAAATAATCACAAAGCACAACACAATAATGAATGAGTAATCACAATAATAATATCTCATGACAAAGATCTACCTATGTCATGACCCATACCCGATGTAGGGGCACGAGTAGTAAAAAATGCCCAGCCTATGCCGCAGCCTCTGCGGTAGAATATTATTTGGGTAAACTATCTATCTAATAATCAAGACATAACAATACTACCAATATAATATGAATATACTCAATCACAGATATATAGATAGAATAAAGCACTAATATGATAAAAGAATAGAAGAGTCACAATATAGATCACAAGACCAATAATATCCAATGAGTTATATCAAGGAAATACTAATAACAATATTGGAGACAAATCCAGTACAAAAGATCTAACTACTATACTACAAGTCCTGGGTTATCTGTCTCAGTCGGGATAAGACCCTCCTGAGCCAAGGTCTCTGGCTCTAAGCTAACAACATTATGAGGCCCATAGTGAATGGGGTACCACTCCTCAGTGCCATCTGGGAAAAATATATCTAGTCAGGAATGTAGCAAAGTACATCTCTAACAGCAGTTCTAATAATTGATATAAACTATGTAACAATAAATAGAGTGAATATACAAGATACAATATAAAGGTACAATAGATATACAACAAAGGAATACTGGAAATAAATAGAAGAATGAGCATTATAGGAATGAATAAGAAATACTAATATTAAGTGAGTGAGTACCAGCTTTAACATGTGATCGGCTTAGGAACTTGCATAAGGATAATGGCCTAGTTAATCATACGTGCGGTGTATGATCAACACTCACAAGGAATAAGATATGCACAGGATAGTATGATCACATATCTATACTACATACTCTCCGCCTGCGACTGGTATAGTGGATCCAACCATGGTATGTTATGATACAGGATTCTCTGGATAGGTAGCAAGTCTCCCCAAGAATCAATGTCTGGACATGTACAAAAAGAACAAGAAACAAGGCTTGCATAAGATACACCATAAATACCGAAGAATAACATCTCGTGACGAGATCCGAATATACCAATCCGTGTAACCATCGTGTCAAGAAATCAAGGATATCTACAATAAATATAAGAGACATAGAGGATATTATAAATAAGAAACTATCAGAGAGTGTACTCGCTTGAAATTCGATAAATAGTATCAAAGATGTCTGGTACGGTGCCTCAAAGACCTAAATATGGAATATTATATCAATACAAGATTTTAGAATAAAAATAAGTTAAACTAGTCAACTTATAGGTCATAAAGCTATTTCTAAGTCAAAATAGTCAAACTATGTCAACTCTAGGTTAAACTAGTCAAACTTAGTCAAACTAGCTATTTCTAGATTGTATGAGGCCATCTCTAGGATATTGGATCTATACACTATGTAACTAGGCCATAATAGCTATACTAGGATACTAGGAAACCAACTAGTTACCGTATACTAAGATACGCAATTAATTAGATTAAAAAATATCATAGTATATATATATATAGAAACAATAATATATAATACTCCTAACTAAACTAATGCTAAGTGGATACCTTGGCTTTGAACCAAAAGTGGTATCCCACCACCTACACTCTATCTTGATGTGCACACTCAATACCTTGAGTAAAATCCATTACCTTGACATTACCTTGGTATCACAAGGTAATTCAATATCTAATTTATAATTACTACCCAAACTCCTCACTATACAATAATATGTATTTAAAACTTGTAACAATAATATTCTAAACTATATACTAACATCTCCTTGATATTTAACACCCGTACCAAAGATATCTCACTCTCATTACCTTGGTGCACTCCAAGGTAATCTAGAAATAATGCTAACTAATATTAACAAGTACTTATGTATATAGAAATCTCATATATAATTATATACTAACTCTCATTACCTTGGTGCACTCCAAGGTAATCTAGAAATACTCCAAGGTAATCTAGAAATAATGCTAACTAATATTAACTAGTACTTATGTATATAGCTTATTAATATAAACTAATTAATTCATATATATATATATATATATATATATATATATATATATATATATATATATATATATATATATATATACTAACTAAATAACTTATCAATAAGCTACAACTTATTGATAAGCTGCTGCCACTGGTGCTTGCTGCTTTCTGTTTCTGCTTCTGCTGCTTACCGCTGCTGCTTCTGCTTTCTGTGGGTGCTTATGCTACTGCTTTTGGGCTTCTGCTTCCTGCTGCTTTTCAACTGCTTTTTCTGCTGCTTCTCTCAGCTTTTCTTTCACTGCTTATCATTGCTTTTCTTCACTGTTTTTAATTTTTTCCCACTGATTTTCCATTGTTTCTTCTTCCCTCAAGCTCACACACATAAATACACATCTCATATATTTATATATACATCTACACACACACACACACACACACACACACTATATATATATATATTCATGAAATATGTTGGATTGGTATTATTCTGGATACGGCAAAATCATTCTAATAAGTAACTTGTGTTAGAATTGAGAAATTCTATGGCTCGAATCTTTAGTATTCTTTTATTTATGACCTATGTCTGCTATTTAGGCAGAATGTCATTGCCTATTTTCACTATAAAACTGAAAGAAGGGGGAGAAAGAAAGGAAGAAAGCGATGTAGAAACAACTTACGAAATGAAGAAGACTAAAAAAGATCACCCAGTTTACGAAGATTCTTATCTTGGTGATCATGGGAAAGTAGAAGTTCATGTGCTTCTCTAATATATATATATATATATATATATATATATATATATATATATATATATATATAAAATAATAATTATAATTACAATACTATAATATCTATAATTGAATTAAATTGTAAAGAACACATACGTGAAATGCATCGCATCCGTATCATACTAGATTTATGATACGCTTGCGATACAACTCCACCACACAACTAATTATATCCCAACGGATACGAGCAAGTCTAAAATAATAATTATGAATAATATGAAGAGCTAATTACTCATCTACGTGTCTGTGTCAAAATGTGACATGCTCAAACCCCCGTGTCGGAGAAAAACTCCCAAATCAACTTGTATCTCCAAATTATCAGGATACGGCCTACACGTATCTAATTGTGGATACGACACTAGCCACACACAATCAAACACATATCTATTTGGTCTAATTGACCTATTGATAAACACAAGTTGTGTCAATCTCAGAATTCTCCCAAAATTGACCCAAAATACCACATAACTTTCTCCATAGGCCTCCTATGAACCTAATTCCAATTTCTATGGGTAGCCTTAGCATATGCGGTGATTCCTAATGATTAAAACACAAATTTAGAGTCTAATTAAAGGGGAAAACTAAATTATACCTATTGGGAGATAGATTCCCAATGAAACCTCTAAATAGAGTGAAATAAGCTTTCAACTTGTAGATCCTTGCTCCTCCTTGTAGATCCTTACTTCTTCCTTGTAGATCCTTACTTAAATAGCCTCCAATGATGATTTAGAAAGAAATTAGGAAGAAATTTGGATAAAATTTGATGTGAAAATAAAGAAATTTGGAAGAAAAAATTCTAGATCTAGATTTGAAATAAAAAATAAAGAGAGAGAATTTTCCCTCCATTATTAAATAGAGGATGGCCCCTTATTTCTTTCTATAAGCTACTATATAAAGTCTAAAATACCCCTTGGGGCTTCTCATGAAGAAACTAATTAAGGAGGAAAGGTTCTAGTCTAATTGGTTTAACTTAATTAATCATCCCCCTAATGATTGGACTTATTGTTGGACTCAATTCTAACTAGAATTAAATGTTGGTCTATGGATCTAATCTAAACTAGTTATATCCACTAACACAAGTCCAAAATAATAAACTAACATCTAACAATAAATAAATAATACAATAAATAAATTTATAACATGTACAATATTTAATTAATTATGAAATAACTAAAATATTCTTTCCTAAAAAAATGTAGTAGTGACAAGTCTACCCCCCTTAAAATAATTTCGTCCTCAAAATTCAAAGATGAAACAACCCACAGAAAATAAAACATAACAAAATCAGGAAAGAACATACCTCAAGGCACAAACAAATATGGGTAACGCTCTCACATTTCATCCTCTCTCTCCCAGGTAGACTCCCCCAGAGAGTGATGCCTCCATGCGACGCATACCAAAGGAATAGTATGGTTCCTCAGCACCTTCTCTCTCCGATCCAGAATCTCAACTGACTATTCTGGATAGCTATGAGTAGGGCCCACTTCTATCTCCGAGTGATCCAACATGTGACTAGGATCCGCCATGTACTGTCTCAACTGCGACATATGAAATATGTTGTGCAATCCCTCTAATGCAGGTAGCAAGTCTAGTCTGTAAGAAAACTACACCGACCCTCTCGAGAATACTGAAAGGTCCGATGAATTACGGACTAAGCTTCCTGCCTCCCCCAAAATGAATCGTGCCTCGTGTCAGAGAAATCCTCAAAAATATTAAACCACCAACCTAGAACAAAACACAACCTTAAGAACATAATCTGTAACAAACAACCAATATCAAGCAAAAAATAAAAATCTAAAACTATACCTCAAACTCCAAATATCTTCGTTGGCTATCGGCCCAGTGTCGCTGTTTGTCCTGTGCCACTCGAAGTCTGTCTCTAATCAGTTTAACCTTCTCCACTACATCGATAACTCTCTGGCCCTAGCAAAACTCTCTCTCTAATATTATCCCATGACAAGGGAGTAAGATATCTCTGACCGAACAGAGCCTCAAATGGTGACATCTCTATACTAGCCTGATAGCTGTTGTTGTAAGCAAACTCTACCAAATAGAGATGGTCTTCCTAAGATCCCCCAAAATCTAGTACACAGGTATGCAATATATCCTTGAGAGTCTAAATGGTCCTCTTTAACTGCCCATCCGTCTGGGGATGATATGTAGTACTGAACTTGAGCTGGGTGCCCAAACTAGCCTGTAAACTCCTCCAAAAATAAGAAGTGAAACGACTATCCTGATCCGAGACTATGCTGAGGGAAACCCTATGTATCTTGACGATCTGTCTTACATGCATCTCTACCAGCTTCTTAGTAGACAAACCCACATTGAAAGGCAAAAAGTGGGCCGACTTGGTCAATCTGTCAACGATGACCCAAATTGCGTATTTTTCTCTTGGAGATCATGGAAGTCCGAACACAAAATTTATAGTAATATCAGTTCCAATAAATGACAAAAGCTATAAAATAGTAATAGTAATAAAAATAAATAATGGAGACTCACTGAGATAGTAAACATCACGATAAGGAAATATTACAACAAATAATAGAAATAACCAAGAGCAATATGATAAGAATCATCACTGTAAAGAATTGGAAGTAAAAGAAACTATAGCAATAAGTGTCTTAAAATATTAATAAGATATGTGATCGGCTTGGGCCTAGCATTGTCTATAAATAAAGGGAACTAGCTCAACCACACATGTAATGCATGATTGACAAGTGGTCACAGGCTACACTACTGCATGGGCTATAAGGTATGATCACATATCTACTAATATATCTCCTGCCCCCGACTAGTACGTATACGGATCCAAATTATGATACGTTATAACACGTAAATCATGATGCACGGTCTATAATATCATGCACGATGATCATGGTCTATATAATCACTAAGATATCATGGTAATCTCTAAGTAATCACGAAGTACGGCACAATGATGACTGAGTAATCACAACATTAATATCTTATGACAAAGATCTACGTATACCAATACGTGTAACCATATTGTCAGGAATCAAATATCTCAATACTAAATATATGTACATAGAGACTATCAATTAAGGAAACTATCAGAGAATGTACTCGTCTGTGGTCCTGAACAACTGATGTAACTCGATGTCCGAGCTGGTATCACACACACCTATATATGAATGTCATGTCAATTAGGGTAAATAAGTGATAAATAACTAAAATGCATTAAATATGCTTTTCTAGGCCATTACTAGGTTACACCAGCTAAACTAAGTCAAACTAGGTCAACCTTAGTCTAACTAGTCAAACTTAAGTCACACACAAGTTTCTAGATCCACACTAAGGTAATTAGTCCATATTGGTCACTAACTAGTTAACACAAGCCTATATTAGCTATATTAGCTAATAGCAATAGATAGTAAGATACTCTATATATCCATATACATATAACCTAAATATATATAATAATATATATACATCTTGTATTAATCACTAACATGGTACCCTAAATACCTTAATACTAAACTCAAGATACTAGGACAAGGCTTTCTATGATACCCCTTATCTCCTCACTAGTTCACTAACACTTAATTCACTACTCACCTACACCAACTAACATACTTCATATGATACTCACTAAACCAGTGCCTATACTAACTTGCTTAACAATACTTGACATTTAGTAGTTGACTAGGCACTTAATACCATAATACTTAATACCTATCTAACAAGCCTCATTACCTGATACTCTAGTAACAGGTAACCTTCAACCTAGAGCATACCCCCATCTCCTCTATACTAACACTCTCACACTCAAACCTTACCCACCATCACATAGGCACACTAGTATCAGTCCTTATGATACACAGGTTCAAGGTCTCCTGGTCACAGGCATTGTACCAAGGAAGTCACCTACCCTGCTGCTATATAATTATAATAGCAGTGCACTATGAACTCCAACCTCCCTCACACTTGCCTGTATACACACACCCACTCGAGCATTACTGTCACGACCCGCACCCAGTAAAGGGCACGAGAACGTGGATACGTCCAGCCTATGCCACAACTGTCATGCCCCGATTCCGAGCGATCGTATGGGCGTCCCCCGAGCGTGACCGTCGTACGGGGATGGGGTTGCGCCCGCACAAGGCTAAAGTATTTTACATAACGAGCACATATTCAGAATACGCCGATAAATTGAAGCACAGATTAAAATATGGAAAAGTTCTCTTTATTGATAATAAACATCTATTACAAACTCCTGAACGAGTCAGCTAATTTGCTGCACGGGCTTACAAAAGTGTTGACACAAAATAAGATGGCAGTCATGTACATTATATCCCTTTACTAAACTTCAAAATGATAAGGACCTCCGGGTGGAATGATAGCTTTTCCACGGAGCTGCATTCTTGCTTGGGTTCTAGCTCCTTCTCTTCAAAATACTTCAAGGGTGGCACGATCACGATGCGCCTACAGCTGGACTGGATTGGGAAGACGACTTCGGCTCCTCGTTCGATTCGCCTTAGTACGGGGAACCTGTTTTAATAAGGGTCAGTACATCAAAATATACTGGCAAAGGCGAGCTAAACCCAACTATACCAATCAACACATTGTTTTAATGAAGCATACATATTTATTGTGGTCTTTCTATCTTGCCTTAGTTCATTTACAAGTAAGCAGCATATAGAATTTACTGAAATGAACTTTCCATCGTTCGGTGGCTTTTACCTGTCCGTCTGAACCACCTGTACAATACTTACCATGCCTTCCCTGCCACGAAGACACAAGTTAGTTTGTAACAGGTTTAAATACACACAAGGATCACTGGCGTATGCCATAATGGACTAGTCAAGGACAAGGATAGCATGCAACGAGAACACACGATGAACACATAATAAACACACGATGCATTACAAGCCATCCAGTCCGCACACGATTGACTACACACGGAGTTCCGCCCAGATCGGATCGGTGCCAGTGCCCCAGTGACCATCCGTAGAACTTATACCCTTGTGCACAAGTTGTCCATGATCGAACACGATTATTAAGTTAATAATTCATGCAGTTGAGGCAACACGAGTACAAGAACACGAGTACAAAACAAGCAGTATTGCAAGATTCATTTTGTATAGCCTCCCTGAATAATTATTCGTATACAAGATATGATCCATACTTAGCATGAATTATAGAACATTTGCAACGAACCAGCATACAATAAGATAACAGTTCACAAGTTTAGTTTAACAAGCAATATAGTCCAATGTCTATTCCTATTTTATCTTGGCATCTTTTAGTTATTACTTGGTATCGTCTGATCGGGGCAAACAAGGATGCAAAATTTTTTGGGCGTGAAGGTTGGAAGAAGGGATAGCTAATCGGGATGGTAGCCACTCACTTAGTTGGTTGGAAGGGAGAATAAAAGAGGCGCTTCAAGACTCCGCTCGTAAGTCGCCTACTGCTTGTTCACCTGCATCATGAACAGCTTGATCAATACTTCTTCCTCTCTTTCCATAGTCGGAATTGAAATGTAGTTCAATGAACGAAAATAATGAAATCCATCGAAACCGTTCAAGAAAACCCAAGCAAATCCGAAAATCAACCCAAAGCACGAAAGCAACAAGCGACATCGAAATCCGAGGCAACAAAGATATAGCGGAGAGGTCCCTCCTGACTCTGCCGCTAAGTCGATCCCGGAGGCATGGTCCACTGAATATGGGAATCGATTCCGAAGAAGCAAATCCATAACGAGGACGAGTTCTTGTTTCAATCTATCCCGATCGAACGATACCATCTTGTATTTCTTAGCCGCGCTTCCCGAAGCGGGGAAACGGGCGCCACATCCTACCCAACTAATTAGAAGTTTCGTCCCGAAACTTAGGAATAGAACCTACCATTAGGGATTATTTCATTGGGGATGGCGATCAGGAAGGTTCGGACAGGAAATAATGGTATAGCTTGGACTACCACAAGCGAGGCATAACCCAAGTCTCTTACGACATTCGTTAGCTATGTGCCCCAGTTTCTTACAGAAGTTACAAGGCTGCCCTGTATTGTTTTGGCACTTTACAGCGGTATTTCCTCTATGGTTGCTTTAGCGTTTGTGATTGTAGGTATTCACAGCGCCGGCAGCAACATGAGGATACTGCGGTTCAAGTGATAGGGTATGATTGATGACTTCCCGTATTGTCCGATACTGATGAACGACTACGTTCGCATGGATGGCAGGGCGTAGACCACCTTCAAACCTTCTGGCTTGACTTGCTACATCAGGTAAATAGGCGCTAGCGAATTTAGAGAGTCGGTTGAATTCGGCGGAATACTGTTTAACTGTCATGCAGCATTGCCTCAGTTGCACGAACTCGTTCTCCATCTGACGTCGTACTGGAGGGGGTATAAACTCCTCTTCAAATGCGGTACGAAAATTCATCCACGAGATTGCCTCCTCTCTATGGTCAACTTGAAGAGATCGTCGATGCACGTTCCACCAATCGTGCGTGGTAAGGTGGAGCTGCAGTTGCGCGCATATGACGCACTTCTCTTCGGGGACCTCCAGCAGAGCGAAGTGGTCTTCAAGTTCGGCCAGCCAATCTAGAACCACGATTGGGTCCTTAGTCCCGTTGAATGGAGTATTGCAGACTTTCTTGAAGTGGCCAAAGTCGAAGGCAGTCACGTCCCTCGTCCCTGGAATTTGTAGCATCTCGACTTCAAGCATGGGCCATTCCACCGGGGTCGGCGCTATTATCGTGGAATGGTTGGAAGCCAAAGTCTGCACGATCTGTAGCAGGGCATCTACCTGCTTTTGTTGGACTGAGAATCGAGCTTCTATATTGTCTTAAAACTTGAGCTGACTCTCCTCCGTTCGCTTCTCGACCCGTTCGTAGCGAGCCTCGTCCCTTTGTTGGTTTGCCTCCAACATCTGCATTAATTGCTGGATGGGATCGATGCTTGGCACGACTTGCTGGCTCTCTGAACTTCCCGAAGTGCCCGAACTACTTCCTTGGCCTTGCATTTCGTCTGGTGCTAGCGCTGAGGATTGCGCTGGTGCCATTCCTTCAAAAGAAGGTAAATTACATTAGGATCATAATGTATTATGGACTTATTGCATGAATGTATCTCATTTTGGCCTAACGAGTTCAAGAGTTTGCATAGGAATTGATCGTTAAAGGAACTTTTCCAGTACGAGGGTCAGGAACTTTGAATCTGTGCTCTGATACCAACATGTCATGCCCCAATTCCGAGCAATCGTAGGGGCGTCCCCCGAGCGTGACCACCGTGCGGGCCTGGGGTTGCGCCCGCACAAGGCTAAAGCATTTTGCATAACGAGCACATATTCAGAGTGCGCAGATAAATTAATACACAGATTGAAATATGGAAAAGTTCTCTTTATTGATAATGAACATCTATTACAAACTCCTGAACAAATCAGCTAATTTGTCGAACGGGCTTACAAAAGTGTTGACATAAAATGAGATGGCAGTCCTGTACATTATATCTCTTTACTAAACTTCAAAATGATAAGGACCTCCGGGTAGAATGATAGCTTTTCCATGGAGCTGCATTCTTGCTTGGGTTCTAGCTCCTTCTCTTCAAAATACTTCAAGGGTAGCGCGATCACGATGCGCCTACAGCTGGACTGGATCGGAAAGACGACTTCGGCTCCTCACTCGGTTCACCTTAGTGCGAGGAACATGTTTCAACGAGGGTCAGTACATCAAAATATACTGGGGAAGGCGAGCTAAACCCAACTATACCAATCAACACGTTATTTTAATGAAGCATGAATATTTATTATGGTCTTTCTATCTTGCCTTAGTTCATTTACAAGTAAGCAGCATATAGTATTTACTGAAATGAACTTGCCACCGTTCGGTGGCTTTTACCTGTCCGTCTGAACCACCTGTACAATACTTACCATGTCTTCCCTGCCACGAAGACACAAGTTAGTTTACAACAGGTTTAAATACACACGAGGATCACTGGCGTATGCCATAATAGACTAGTCAAGGACAAGGATAGCATGCAACGAGAACACACGATAAACACACGATGCGTTGCAAGCCATCCAGTCCGTACACGATTGACTACACACGAAGTTTTGCCCGGATTGGATCGGTGCCATTGCCCCAGCGACCGTCCGCAGAACTTATACACTTGTGCACAAGTTTTCCATAATTGAACATGATTATTAAGTTAACAATTCATGCAGTTGAGGCAACACGAGTACAAGAACACGAGTACAAGACAAGCAGTATTGCAAGATTCATTTTGCATAGCCTCCCTGAACAATTTTTCGCATACAAGATATGATCCATACTTAGCACAATTTATAGAACATTTGCAACGAACCATCATACAATAAGATAACAGTTCACAAGTTTAGTTTAACAAGCAATATAGTCCAATGTCTATTCCCATTTTATCTTGGCATCTTTTAGTTATTACTAGGTATCGTCTGATCGGGGCAAACAAGGATGCAAGACTTTTTGGGTGTGAAGCTTGGAAGAAGGAATAGCTAATCAGGATGGTAGCCACTCACTTAGTTGGTTGTAAGGGAGAAGGAAAGAGGCGCTTCAAGACTCCGCTCGTAAGCCGCCTACTGCTCGTTCACCTGCATCACGAACAGCTTGATCAATACTTCTTCCTCTCTTTCCATAGTCAGAATTAAAATGCAGTTCAATGAACGAAAACAATGAAATCTATTGAAACCGCTCAAGAAAACCCAAGCAAATCCGAAAACCAACTCAAAGCACGAAAGCAACAAGCGACATCAAAATCCGAGGTAACAAAGATATAGCGGAGAGGTCCCTCCTGACTCTGCCGCTAAGTCGATCCCGAGGGCACGGTCCACTGAATATGGGAATCAATTCCGAAGAAGCAAATCTATAACGAGGACGAGTTCTTGTTTCAATCTATCCCGATCGAACAATACCATCTTGTATTTCTTAGCCGCGCTTCCCGAAGCGGGGAAATAGGGCGCCACAACAACATCGGCGGTAAAACGCTATTTAGGTTGTAAATACAATCTATCTATCTCACTCAGTATATATTTATCATGTCAATGTCTCAACTCCGAATGGAGGATAAAGATATTAATAATCATATGATACTCAATCACAATAACTAAAGCACGATAAGAATCAAAGAATTCTAAAATAATATTTAATCTCTAAACATCTACAACTCATATCAATAACATCAACTCATAATAAAATATCCAATCAAAAATAAGCCAGAGACAAATTGGATACCAATGTACCAATAGAGTCTAACTATAATAGACTAGTGGTCCGGATAAATCTACCGATAATCACTCCAGAACTAGTGAGTACACGTCTGCACCATCTATAGGATGAGATTCATAATACGTCGGACACTAATCTCTCAGATCCTCTGAAAAATATTATCCAATCAGGAATGGAACGAAGTACAACCAAATAAAAATTCTAATTAATTGACAAAAACTATAAAACAGTAAAATAGAGGATACTATATACGATGAGAATAAACTGATGATTTAAAAATAATGAAGGAACAGGCAATACTAGTAACATAAATAGAAATCAATGCGTACAAGAATGAAAGGGAGGAACTATAATGTCAGGAATAGAACATGGTAATCTATGAACTGAAATAGAGTCTACAATATACCATGTGTTTTGAGATACTAAATAGATATATGATCGGATTGGGATATCCAATTATTACACTAAGGAGAGCTAACTCAATCGTACATGTAGTGTATAATTAGTTAGTAGCCAATGATTATACTACTTGTTGATAGTTCTTGATCACATATTTAATTAGTAATTCTCCCAATCCGACTGATACGATGGATCCAACCATGACACGTTACTAGCCAATATATCAAATATTTAACTTATAATATCCAATATTATCCAATACCAACAAGAAGCAGTATTCGATACCATCTCGGTAATCAAAGTAACATATCATGACTGATGATTCAATAACAATACCAATCCGTGTACCATTGTCATGTACTTTTTATTACTCTTCCAGCTTCTTATTTTTTTATAGTTGGTCTCAGAACATTTCGAGAAAGCGTTTGGGATGCCTTATTGCTTCATCATATATGCTCTATGTTTATTGTTTCTTGCTTGAATGATTGAGACATAAAATTTCTTAACCATAGGAGACTTGATTATAGCATGCACCCTCTTGTCTTATTAGAGCCATGATCGTCATACAACGTATAGTACCTTGTACGGGGTAGCTAGCTATGTCCCTCTCCATATTTCGGTACTGGGGCATGACAAAGGCGGTGCAGAGCTATGCATCCAAAATAAGAGAGGCACATGCTCTGTTGGCTACATAAACACTCGACCGCATGGATGCTTCTCGGATTTAGTAAAGTTTTCATTCGTTCAATGAATAAAACACAAGGAGTTTCGTCATTAACACTTTTTCAAGTACTTAGCTTCAAAACGCATGTGTAATAATCAGACATGCATCTAACAAGATGGACGCATGCTGGAAGGTATATGCGACAAGGAGTTCAGGCCACATGGAACTCTTTGCCGCATATGCTACTGGCTGCATGAACACTTCATCTTCTCCAAATAGTAGGTTTCGGCCATAAAAAAGCTCTAAAAATCCAAAGTTTGTTTCTTCCATAGAAACCACATACGAAGCCCAAATCTGACAAAGTAAAGTTCTAAATCACTCGAAATCAAATGCTCCTCATCATAGAATAATAAGTTTTCAAAAATAATAAGTTCTAGAGATCAAAACCAAGAAAACTCATAAAACCAATGAAAAGATCTAACTAAAAATATAGATCTACTCATATCCATCCATCAAAACTGAAATCTTCAAGTATTAAAAGTGCTTAGAATCATAATGTACACATATTAGACTAATAAAATACAAGAAAAGAGCAAGGATTAAAATCTAAGGGTTTCTCCATATCATACAAGGTGTACTTGCCTAAATAAAAGGAGGAGGAGAAAATAAAGAATGAGGGAAGAGAGAGAAAGAAGTTAGCTTATGTAGTTAGGGCTTGAGGTTTAGACCATGGGTTCAACTCATGATTAATCCAACATAAATAAATAAACCATGAACCACATTAAACCAAAAAATTGGTCTAGTCTTCATGCAACCTAATAAACATGCAAGCAAGAAATAATATGTCCCAAATACGTATATCGAGAACGGGGAGTGACAACCTTGAATAAAATTTTGAAACCGATATTGTGAATGAACTTTTACAAGATAGTAGTAAATTACAACTATATTTGATTTAGAGGCTTAAACTTGGAAGATATAAAAGAATTACTGTATGATGAAATTATGCTTATTAAACGATAAACAAATATTAATAATAGTATTAGGGATATCATATTAGAGGACTAAGTAAGAAATAGATAGAGGATTAAGAAATGATACCGATAAAATCTTAAAGGATTATTTGAAATCAAGAAAAAGGAAAACTCAAGGATAATTTAGGAAGAGGAGATTAGTTCTACAAAAAAAAGGAAAATTATGACAAGGAAATTATAATGGGATTACTGACAAGTCTATATGGGTAAACGAGAACAAGAAATTTAGTTGGCAGAGTTGATGATAAAAAGATGTTATAAATGAAGGGATTAAAAATAATTTGGAGCCTTATGGAAAATTGACCTAGGTCAAAATAGGGTTAAGGATTCTTAGAGATTATTAAGACTTAAGGTTATGAGAATGGAGTTTGGAAGGAACTAGATCCCAGATTTAAGCAACTAGCCAGAAAGGGAATAAATATAGTAGATAAATAGGACCAAAAATTGACTCTTTGCTATGGTAATTGATAAAAATTGGAAGTTGAAGGAAGTATACATCCATTAAGTCCAATGGTGATGCCAATCTTGTGCAACCCGAAGTCGCTCTCTGATCTGCCTAACAACTTCTACAGTATGCGTGATCATTTTTGGGCCTAACATCTTTCGCTTAACTATATCATCACATGCCAATGGTGACCTACAATTTCTCCGATATAATTGTCATGACCCACACCCGGAATAAGGGCACGAGTACGTGAACCACGCCCAGCCTATGATGTAATAACGACATAGAATGTTGTCTAGGTCAACAATACTATCTAAACCTCTCACACAATATATATAAGGTACATATCATGTCATCTCAACTCCAAATGGAGAAACAATATAATATATGATAATCAAATCAATACTCAATCATACTATCAAACTAGAGAAAGAAATATCACGATATGGAATAAAAAAAAGTACAAGAGTCATAAATATATCTCAAGTCCAACAACTAATCACAATATCATAGTATCCAAAATAATAGTACATGCCAAGTCTAAGAGTCAAATACAATGCCAAAAAACTAAGTCTCCTCAGTGACTAATGCTACATCCTTCTGGACTAGAGATGCTATCTCTCCAACTGGCTTGCCATCTTGTGCCACGTAATATATAGGATACAGCTCCACTAACCAGTCATCTAAAAAATATATTCAATCAGGATTGGAGCAAAGTATAAAACTCTAAAAGTAGTTCCAAATATAGGGTATAGCATATATGACAGGTAATAGAAAAGAATACAAGATATACTAGCAACGAGAAAATAAAAATGGACTAGAATAAGTAGGTATAAAGTACTAGAAGGAAAGAACAAACAATATGGAATAACTACAAGTAATAGAAATAGATAATACTAGCTAATGTGCCTTAGAGTACAAGTTCGTTATGTAATCGATTTAGGTTGAACACGAATGCAATAAGGTAACTCGATTACACGTGTGATATGTAATCGACATATACATGAATATACTGGGCTTTGATCACATAACTAACTCCTACTCTCCCGTCTCCAACCAATACTCATGAATCCGATCACGATACGTTACGAACACGAGTAATATAGGCACACTATACATAAGATAGTGTGTGAACACGAAGTACATGATAATCAATACCCGATGCACACAATAAAATAGATGTAAAGGAGTACCCGGTGAATACGGTAAGGGGATAACATCTTCTGACAGAATCCATATAGTACCAGTCCGTGTAACCACTGTATCAGAATCAAATATATAGTTCTAGAATATGTGATATATACACTATCATAAAATAAAAACTAACAAAGAGTTGTACTCGTCTCTAGTCCTGAGCAAAGGGTGTATCTCGATGCCCAAGCTGGTGTCACACAATCTTATTTTGGAGATACCATGTCAGATGGGGTAATAGAGTAATAAAATGCTAAAATGAGCTAAAACATAATGTTTTAGCTCAATACTAGGTCCACACTAATATAATAGGCTCATATTGGTAATTACCTAGCTAAACTTAGTTGTACTAGGTTATTCCTAAATGATATGGTCATTACTCATATATAAATATACTCTAACTAGTATATAGCTATCTAACTACTTCAGGATTGATACTAATAGCACTAACTTATAACTAATGACTGATACTAACTATTAATCACTACCAACTTAACTAATATACATATCACTAACTGATACTTATATAATACATAATCAGATAATACTAATCATAGCTAACTAATAAACCCATTGTTAACTCATAACTAATAACTGATATTCCAATATCTGATACCAATTGTTATATATATACTAACGGACCATAATACTAACTGACACTTACTCAACTAAACTAACTGAGATACTACTGATATCTAATCTTGAATTGCTAACAACTACAGCCCCAACTATACTAAGTAAACTAACTGATATCAACTTCACCTATACTTGCAAATCACCATACCTTCCCTGATACAAGGACCCAATACCTCACAACTGAGACATAAGCTTACCTACATTTATCTGAATATCTAACCCCACTATCACTACCTGGATACCTCACTGAATAACTTTGCCTACGTACAAACAGAAATTTCCCAATTCCCCACATGAATACAAGTGTTTCATGCCAACTATGCAGTATCTGTTGATTAACTTTAACCTGAACCTTCTCACTAATAGAATATATCACCCTACACTTCCTTGACTTTAGCACAATCGATACCCAAGTATCAGTACTAATCCTATTATGCCAATCCTATGTACCTGTTGTATGTGTATTCATGTTCCCAATTGCAGCTACTGCTGTTACATGCTCTATAACCTGATACAAGTACTTTCCTCCTTCCACCTTCACTTTCCTGAGCCCCCAACTACAATTGTTGTCTATAACAAACCCAAGCCAATCAATTACTTGGCACTGGTACACAATAGCTATGATGTTTGCATAATGCACACTGTCAAGTGCTCGAGTCTGTACAGTCACAAGGCTCTCTCCAACTTACAGTTACACTACCATCAACACAATCACAGTGGATCTCCTTATCTCATTATATATACATAAACTTACTGAATACACACAGAATTTAAACATAAAAATACTTAAATGAATGTACCACTGTTGTGCATAATGCTATTGCTGCACTGCTCATATTGATGCCCCCCTCCAATTGTGTATTAAAACTTATGTAGGAGTATCAACTCACATCAATGGAGCCTAGACCTTCTTCCTATATGTAGCCATATGCCATTGGAGGGTTTTTAGTGGTCAAATAAATGATTTGGAACATAAAATGATAGAAAAACTTATATTTATACCTATTGGGAGATGGATTTCCAATGAAATGCTCAAATAGACCCGATTAGGACACAAGCTCCTTGCCAAAAGCTCCTCCTCTAAGTGCTTCTTGTAAATCCAAGCTCTAATGCTCCTTGTTTGAAGAAATTAAGAGGGAAAGAAAAAAATTGGGTTAAAATAGATAGAGGGATAAAGTGAATTGGGGATCTAGAAAATTGGGGATCTAAATAAAAGGAGAAATAAGAAGAAAGAGAAAATCCTCCACATAAAGTGGTCGGGGCCCCTTTTCCCCTCTCCAAGTCACAAGAAATGTCTAAGCTACCCCTACTTAGTTAATATGAAGAATATTAAGGAAGGGATATTTTTTAAAGTTTTTAAACTAATGCAAATTAGGCTAATCTTTCTAATTAACTAATGGAAATAGGTCTAATGGGACTAGTCCAATGTTGGCTCAATTGTTGTCATAACAAGTTTAATTGGGTTCACTGGTGTCAAGTCTAAATAGTAGGCTAGCCCACTAACTATAAATAGATAATACAAACACAATTTAAATAAATAGCACACTATAATTAAATATTAATTACCAAAATAAATACAAATTCAAAATGACTAAATTATCCTCATCTAGAAATGTGGTAGTGACAAGTTTACCCTCCTTAGAAAAATTTTGTCCTCAAAATTTAAGGAAGGAACTAGCACTACAATAACCAATCACAACAAGCAAGAAAAAATTATACCTCACGGCTCAAAAAGATGAGGGTATCGCTCGCGCATCTCGGCTTCTCGTTCCCAGGTAGACTCTCCTGGAGAGTGATGCCTCTAAGCGACGTATACCAAAGAAATCGTCTGGTTCCGCAATACCTTCTCCCTGCGATCCAGAATCTCCACTGGCTGCTCTGGATAACTAAGAGTTGGACCCACCTCGATCTCCGAGTGATCTAATATATGGCTAGGATTTGCCACGTACCGTCTATCCTGTGACACATGGAACACATTGTGTACTTCCTCTAGTGAAGGCGGCAAGTCTAGTCTATAGGCTACTACACCGACCCTCTCAAGAACACCGAAGGGTCCGATGTACCGTAGACTAAGCTTTCCGCCTCCACCAAAGTGAATCGTGCCCCGCATCGGTAAAATCCTCAAGAATACCAGATCGCCAACCTAGCACAAAACATAGCCTTAGCATACTATCTAAAATAAGGCAAACACAAGCAATACAACAAAACCTATACCTTGAACTCCAAGGGTCTCCGGTGTCTATCGGCCTAATGCCGTTGTCGGTCCTGTAAACTCTACCAGACAAACATGATCCTCCCAAGAACCTCCAAAGTCCAATACACAAGTTTGAAGCATATCTTCGAGGGTCTGAATAGTCCTCTTCGACTACCCGTCTGTCTGGGGTAATACGCGATACTAAACTTGACCTGGGTGCCAAAGCTAGCCTTCAATCTCCTCCAGAAGTGGGATGTGAAGCGACTATCCGATTCGAGATGATGCTCACAGAAACTCTATACAATCTGACTATTTATCGTACATACGTCTCCACAAGATTCTCCGTAGATGCACCCACTTTGAATGTCAAGAAGTGGGCCAACTTGGTCAACCTGTCTACGATGACCCAAATCGCGTCTTTACCTCCTGGAGAATACGGAAGCTCCGATACAAAGTCTATCATCACATGCTCCCACTTCACTCTAGAATGGGTAAAGGATGAAGCAATCTACCTGGCCTCTGTCTCTCCGCCTTTACCTATTGGCATACCAGACATCTGGATTCGAATAGCTCTACCTCCCGTTTCATACCATACCACCAAACATGCTCCCGCATGTCTCTATACATCTTGTTGGCACCTGGATGCATATATTACTAAGATCGATGCGCCTTCTGAAGAACCTCATCGCGCAATGCTCCACTCGGCACACACAATCTGGTATCGTGCCACAATGTTCCATCCTCAGCAATAATGAAATCCTCTGTCAGTCCCATCTGAACATGCACTGTGATACTCCTCAGAGACTCATCTTTGAACTGTATAGATCTGATTCGGTCCATCAACTCTGACTATATCTTTAGACCCCACATATGTGCCGCGACTCCAGGAACTAACACCTCAATACCCAAGCTATCAAGATCGGCCAATAAGTGTATGTCCTTTGTTAGGTACATAGTCACTGGATACCTTCTCAAGGCATCAGCGACTACGTTGGCCTTTCCTGGATGGTACTGCAAGGATATGTCAAAATCCTTTAAACACCGCCTCTGCCTCATATTGAGCTCCTTCTGTGTAAACATATACTTCAAGCTCGTGTGTTCTATAAATATCCCTACATGCTCTCCGTACAAGTAGTGCTTCCAGAGCTTTAGAGCAAAAATGATCGCTGCTAACTCCAAATTGTGGGTAGGGTAATTCTTCTCATGAGGGCATAATTGCCTGGATGCATAGGCAATCACCTTCCCGTTCTGCTATAATACACAACCCAAACCCATACCCGAGGCATCGCTATAGATTGTAAATCCTCTTATTCCCGATGGCAACGTCAAAATTAGAGTTATAGTCAACCTCTACTTCAGCTCCTCAAAATTAGCTTGATACTCCTCTGTCCAGACAAACTCCATGTCCTTCCTGGTAAGCCTAGTCATCTGTAAACTCCCTCGATTTATTCTGTAGATAGTTAGAGTGGATCTGGAAAAAATTTGATAGCAGATATCGAGGTTTAAAGTAGAGGAAATTTACCTGGAATTTTAATCCAATTAATTTAAACCCTTGGCGCACCCTATCTTTGTCTAGTTATTCGGAGCCCATTATCAGCCCATAAATTTCCGTACAAATATTATACTCTCGACTCAACTCGCCAAATTAGGCACTGGACTTTTCTGACTGTTAAAATCATTTTTTTGTGTGCTCTAATTTAATTGCGCAATATTCCGAAAATCGTAACCCATATTTAATTCCGTGTCGGACACCTGTGTCGTTACCCTCGATTTTGGGATACCAACTTAACCCGTTGAGCCGGACCAACTAAAGGGTCCAAGACTGACTCCAAGCTCCCACCATTTTTGGCCTTTGCATCATTTCCGGATTTTGATCCCACGGGCCCAATTAAAGTAAATTCGCGGAACGCGTTATCTCTATTTAAATCGGGATTACCAACTTTGTAAATCCTATTTTAATCCTAAATTAATCCTAATGCCCTTCTAATTAGACCCGCGCCTAACGCGCAACACCCCCTCACCATGACAATTTTTAAACATATTTTTTTCCGCAAATTTTGTGTCATTTTATGTGTCCATGCAATTTCCCGAATTTACGGGGCTAAGTTGCAATTATTGAATTGTGTGGCATCATCCTATTGGCCATGAACAAATAAGAGGTCCCAAAATGGGGTCCCATTCTCACCCATCCATTCACCCCTTCATGAAGAAACTAACTTTCCTTCATGACGAATCTCCACCCTCCATTTTGAATGATACCATCATAACCCTCCATCATTTCACAAACTCCTATAAAACAACACCTCACCCCACCCTCAATGCACACCACCGGCCCAAATCCCAAGGAAAACTCCTATAAAATAGCCCGCCTCCTTTACTTCTCTGCTGGGATGCTACCTATCCTATCCTCTTCAGTATGTTGATGTTATCCTACCTATAAGCTGCTTACCGTAAACTCAAAGCTCAGGGAGCTGGCAATGGAGTCAAAGTTGACGTGGTTGATAAGGAGAAAGGAGATCCGTTAAGGAAGAGTATGTGGGACGGAATTGATGATTAGGCTGCTAGGGGTAGAGAAGTTCGGGCCCGCTGTGCAGGAGAAGATGGACAAGAAGTATTGAGTAGAGGGGACAAGTGGTTCTTGCAGATCAAGATGCTGTTATGATAGATGAAAATGTACAACGTGAGGTTTCTAACCACAGATCTTTGAGGCATGCCAATATTATTAGATTTAGAGAGTTTATTTTAACACCAACCCATTTAGCTATTGTTATGGAATATGCTTCTGGCGGTGAGGTTTTTGAGCGCATATGCAATGATGGTCGCTTTGGTGAGGATGAGGCCTGCATTCTTTTTCCAGCAACTTATATCAGGTGTTAGCTATTGTCACTCAATGCAAGTATGTCACTGAGACTTAAAGATGGAAGAATACGTTGTTAGATGGAAGTGCTGCACCACGTCTGAAGATATGTGATTTTGGATACTCTAAGTAACTGTATCTCATTGTGACTTCAGTCATCAATTCTGCACTTACAACCAAAGTCCACTGTTGGAACTCCTGCACACATTGCTCCTGAAATTCTGTCGAAGAAAGAATATGATAGGAAGGTACTGCGATCACCATGACCCTCGTAGCCCCGCCGGCTCCCCACGAGCCCGCACCACCACTCTCCGGCGATCCGCTGTACAGCTCCCCTCCGGCCAGGCCATGGCCTTTGCTCCGGCGAGCTGCTGACCATTGCATCACCTCCACCTAGCCGATCTCCTCCGGCCAGCGAGCCACGACAAGGTCGACCTCCCTCTCTGGCATTGTGGATTTTGTTTTATGTAATATTAAGTTTAGGGTTAATGTTTAAGTGTGTTGATTAATTTCTTTTATATAACTTAGCTAATATTTAGGGTTTTGGGTATTGAAATATTATGGTTTACATGTGAAGTTTAAATAAGTCAGGGATCTGTGTTTAGGGTTTAATTCCATAGGTATAAAATGAAATTTATGGATATACATTAAGTCAGGAATTGAGGATAATGGGATCTTTGTTTGGAGTTATATTCGTATTGGAAATTTGGAAGGTAAAGTACATGGTTAGTAAACAAGGTTTTTAAATGCTAAGTTGAGATGTTAGAGTTTTTCATTTAACATATGCGTTTGATTAAAGTTGTTGTGCATGCATTTAAACGATTAAGAAATAATGGTGACATGAACATAGTGATTAATACCAAGAAGCATATAAATTAAAATGGCAGAGGGACATCGATCCTTGGATAAATATTGGAAGATGTGATAAAGTTGTTTGAGGACATAAATTATATATATGCAAGTGGGTCATTGTTGTTTTAGCTATTGCAAACTGTTGCTGAAAATTAATATGCCATTAAAATGTTGATAGACCTTGGAAACAGGTGCTCGATCTTGAAATAGACATAATATTAAATCATGAGACTGTGATTGAGGATTGAGAATAGTAATTATTTATTCGAGTTTGAGACGTCAACGTGCATGTTAACCTCTGTGGAAACTGAGGAGAAACTGAGGATTGGATCAGGAGGTGATTAACCGAATATCGTAATTGAGGATTGGGTCTGATGATATTATACAGGTGATTGATTTTGAGATATGTATTGTTCGGATCAAGGATCAGAGATTGAGGACTGTAAAATTAGTAGTTACCTATTTAAGTCAGAGACTGAGTTTAGGTGTAGATGTGTGTAGCATCCCTGTCTGTCGTAGAATATATTATTGATTCTGGTTGTATCTCATCTCTAGGTACTGCGGGACCTGAGGACTTGGACGCGGTACCGGGACCCCGTCATCAGCAGCCTCGTGCAGGCAAGTGTACCTTGCCACCCTGTATTTCAAATTACATATATTTGTTGTTCTTTATGTACATTGTGCACGTACCTAGGTTGATGTTCGATACTCCGTATCCGGTTCACAACCGGGTATTGACATTCGACTTAACGTCTTAGAATAATTACTAGATGCTTCATAGCACATCGATGCACGTACCTGAGTACATCGATATCCCAGGATACACTCATACACTGTGATCGTGCCAGATTCCTGTATCCTGATACTGACATCATGACCAGAGACTGGAACGACCTTAGGGTCGCGTCTGTTGAGTTATCTTCCGTGTGTCGAGACTGTTAGTTAGAGGTTCAGGTTCAACGCACAATCGTTGACCGCTTGGGAAGGGGAAGACAGTTACTAGACGTTTAGGCTACTCTGCACGCGCTTATATATATGTAGTATTTTCTAGTGATACCTGTATCTAGTGTAACTGTTCCACCCGTGTGACTCCTTGCCCGGAGCTGCGGTACATGCCGTTTGTTTCCGTGTCCGGAGCTACGATTTTACTTTGGACAGCCCACGCGTCGAACATTGTCTTTAAACTGTGTCACACTAGTTGGTTATGATAGAGTACCCTGTCGTGCACTTGTACTTTTTGTTTACTTGGCATGTTATATTTCTGTACCTTGTTACGTTCCTCTGAGGACCTGGTTCCCTGCCAGTTTTGCAGCATAGACGATTATGGAGCACTTGGAGATACTGAGGGAGTGGCATATCTTGCGAGCATGGTACCAGGTACTCACATTATATCTATCGACATTATGGTTATTTTATATTGATTATTCATCTGCTGTTGTAGCCTAGTTTTTATAGACTCATACTTCTTCTCGAGTCTATTCGAGTTAGTGTGTTATTGGGCGGCCGACTCTAGCACATATAGCTCTTTCTTGTATACTGTTGTACATTATGGATTGAGACATAGAGGTTTACATTTATGGAATATCTAGATAGTGCCCTTTATATTACAGCTTATACGTATTCGAGTCAGACCAGAGTCTGGTCGAATGCGTAGCTAGCGTGTCACGTATTCCTGGTCATACGTATTTTGGGACTGAGGCGTGACATATTTTTGTGGTGGCCCATGCAGGTCCGATTTAAATCGTCTTGGTCACCTGACTGTGCCAAGCGAGCCTACAAATTAGGAATAGATGTTATGATTGTTGAGTAGGATCTCAATCCATAATCGATTTTAAAACTCTTTGTATGTGATTATCGCCCTTGGACTTCCACTTTGCATTCGTTCAATCTTCGTCAATATCGCTATCCTTGTTTCTCGTTCCCTATTGTTCGGGGAGACGAATGCTTGTGACTGATGACTTCCCTCCAGAAGAAGATCAAAGACCAGACGACAGGAGACAGAATTCGTATACCTTTCTCGAAAAAGAGTGTTACCTTATCAGGATAGATTGAAGGGTTCTTTGGATTCTGGAACTATTATGAAAGGGTAGCAAGAGAATTGGAGCCAGTAGTACCCTAGTCGTACTTGAGATAGCAGTGATCTTGGGAGTACTGAGAGCTAGAAGGGTTGTTGATTATGACCTAGAATAATTTACGAAAATGCATAGCCTGATGATGGAAACTAGTGGTCATATATGATAGCAATACCAGGAATGATATTATAGACTAGAGGAGATAAAATCTCAAGCTCTCACTTGGAAGATGATGATCTAATACCATAAATTTTAGTATGTGCTTGGGTGACATCATTATTATGATTGCACTTGTGACTTGGAGAGATGAATAGCGAAAAGAAGAAATTCGGGGAATAAAATTTTAAGGAAAACCTTGAGGAGAAGAGAAAATTTTACATTGGGCAAGGAAACATTTTCTTTTGAGGATTGATGTTAAAAAATAGAACAGGAGAATTTATCTTGAGGTTAAAGTCTAGACTAGGACAACGTCCTAGCATGAGTTGGTTGAGCCAATACCACGCGATACTGGATTGTCAACGTGGTTACATTATATTCTTTTTGGCCACCAGGTTACCCTGAGTTGAGTTCAGGAAGCCCATGAGTGCGGTGACCATCTACCTTAGGGGTATGCAATGCAGGAGGTGAACCAGTGTACCACCATGTTATATCAGAGTTGAGGATGTTTTTCTAGAGGATCTTCTAGGCCTGCCACCTGACAGAGAGAAGGAGTTTGTTAAAGGGATGACTCTCAGAGCTGAGCCAGTTATTCTCTCATCTTTAGACTAGCACCGATATAGTTGATCGAGTTGAAAATCCATAGTAGAGGACCCCTTAGACAAGGGTTTCGGTCGGGCTAGTATTTTTCCATGAGAAGCAACCATCTTATTGTACCAAAGAAGGACGGGACGATACGTTGCGTAAAGATTACAGGGCATTAAATGCCGTAGCAATAAAGAGCAAGTACCCTTGTCGCACATCGGAGATTTATTTGAATCAGCTAAGTGGCGCATATGTATTTTGAAGATCGATCTCAGATCCAGATATCACCAGATCAAGGTACGGGGAGAGGATATCCCGAAGACGACTTTTCGCACGTAGTATGGACATTATGAGTTTCTAGTCTTGGCGTTTGGTTTAACCAATGTGACAGCAGTAATTATGAGCCTGATGAACAGTATTTCCACCAGCACTTAGATAAGTTCGTGGTGATAATTATCGATGACATATTGGTATGTTCCAAGAGCCAGGAGAAGCATGAGAGACATCTCAGGATCGTGTTGGAGATGCTAAAACAGGAGAGACTGTATGCCAAGCTCAGCAAATATGAGATATGATCAGATAGAATAGATAGTCTACGCATCAGGAACGACTAAGGGTTCATGAGAAGCATTATCAGACACACGATCTAGGACTAGCTACAATAATATTTGCACTGAAGCGATGGCGATACTACCTTTATGAAGAGCATGTTGAGATTTATGCAAAACACAGAAAGTCTGAAGAATGCCTACACAAAGTAGAAACTCAACATGAGACAGAGGCGCTGGCTAGAATTTATGACATATTATAATATCGAGTTGCAGAACCACTCTGGCAAGATGAATGTAGTTTATGACTCATCGCCAGTTGTTAGAGGAATTTTCAGAAACTTAGGATTGAGATTGTATTGCCAGGCATGGATGGACAGATGGCCAGTCTTAAGGTTCAGTCTACTTTGGTTGAGAGGATCAAGGCAGCATTGCCTACGGACACGAGATTTAGATGACTGCGAGAAAGGACAGAGGCCGACATGCAAACAGGATTCAAGATTCATGAAGACGGAACATTGAGGTGTGGAGATCGCCTATACATTCCGAGTGGCAAGCGACGCCAAGAGTTGATGACCGAGGCTCATAGCTCGATTATTCTATTTCATCCCGGGGGTACGAAGATGTACCGAGATACGAGGCAACATTACTGGTGGCATGGAATGAAGAGAGAAATTGCGAGATTCGTGGCAAGATGCTTGGTTTGTCAACGAGTCAAGGCAGAATACCTGAGAACTGCAGGACTATTGCAGCCGCTTCCCATTCCCGAATGGAAGTGAGAACACATTACCATGGACTTCGTCACAGGATTCCCGCGAAGCCCTAGCGGTAAGGATACAGTTTGGGTTATCGCAGACAGACTCACCAAGTCTGCACATTTCTGCCCTTCAGAGTTGGGCAATCCACAGAGATACTAGCTGACATGTATATGAGGCAGATATACGATTACATAGAGTGCCTGTCAGCATCGTATCGGATCGTGATTCCAGATTCATGTCGTATTTTTGGTAGAGTATGCAGGAGAGCCTAGGAACTCATTTCAAGATCAACACTGCATATCATCCACAGACTGATGGTCAGTCAGAGCGCACGATAAAAATATTAGAGGATATGTTGAGAGCATGCATGATTGATTTTGGAGGATCTTGGGAGAACCACCTACACTTGGTGGAATTCTTCTACAATAACAGTTATCAGGCCAGCATACAGATGGCACCTTATGAGGCACTGTACGGCAGGAAATATAGGTCACCAGTTTGTTGGAGTGACGTGGGAGAGCGTCAGATACTTGGTCCAGAGTTGGTGACACAGATAGTAGAGAAGGTCAAGCAGGTTCAGAGCCACCTGCACGCAGCACAAGACAGACAGAAACACTGGGCAGATGCGCACCGCAGACCATTGGAATTCAAGAACGGTGACCATATATTTTTGAGGATATCGCCCACCCACGGTACCATCAGATTCGGAGGCAGAGGCAAGCTGAGTCCGAGGTATATCGGACCTTTTGATATTTTGGAACGAGTTGGCGAAGTGGCTGACCGTCTGGCATTACCTCCATCATTAGAGGGAGTACATGACGTATTTCACGTATCGTAGCGAGAAGACTTTGAGAGGACAGACGATTCGACTGGTCAGAGTGGCATGGAAGCACCATTCACCAGGCGAGTCTACTTGGGAGCGCGAGGATTCTATTCGGTAGCGATTCCCGTACTTATTTGAGGAGCAAGGTACGATTCCACGTACGACATTTAATTACTAGACTATTTTAGAATTCTGTTAGATATTATCGTGCTTTACTTTTAATTTCGGGGACGAAATTTTTCTAAGTTGGGAAGAATGTAAACCCCCTCGATTTATTCTGTAGATAGTTAGAGTGGATCTGAAAAAAATTTGATAGCAGATATCGAGGTTTAGAGTAGAGGAAATTTACCTGGAATTTTAATCCAATTAATTTAAACCCTTGGCGCACCCTATCTTTGTCTAGTTATTCGGAGCCCATTATCAGCCCATAAATTTCCGTACAAATATTGTACTCTCGACTCAACTCGCCAAATTAGGCACTGGACTTTTCTGACTGTTAAAATCATTTTTTTGTGTGCTCTAATTTAATTGCGCAACATTCCGAAAATCGTAACCCATATTTAATTTCGTGTCGGACACCTATGTCGTTACCCTCGATTTTGGGGTACCAACTTAACCCGTTGAGCCGGACCAACTAAAGGGTCCAAGACTGACTCCAAGCCCCCACCATTTTTGGCCTTTGCGTCATTTCCGGATTTTGACCCCACGGGCCCCAATTAAAGTAAATTCGTGGGACGCGTTATCTCTATTTAAATCGGGATTACCAACTTTGTAAATCCTATTTTAATCCTAAATTAATCCTAATGCCCTTCTAATTAGACCCGCGCCTAACGCGCAACACCCCCTCACCATGACAATTTTTAAACATATTTTTCTCCGCAAATTTTGTGTTATTTTATGTGTCCATGCAATTTTCCAAATTTACGGGGCTAAGTTGCAATTATTGAATTGTCTGGCATCATCCTATTGGCCATGAACAAATGAGAGGTCCCAAAATGGGGTCCCATTCTCACCCATCCATTCACCCGCTTCATGAAGAAACCAACTTTCCTTCATGACGAATCTCCACCCTCCATTTTGAAAGACACCATCACAACCCTCCATCATTTCACAAACTCCTATAAAACAACACCTCACCCCACCCTCAATGCACACCACCGGCCCTAATCCCAAGGAAAACTCCCCTCTCTCTCTCTCCTCACTCCTCCATAAATTCTCCATACAAAAGCTTCTCCTTCCTCCATTCTTCTTCTTCTCCTTCCTTGGAACCGGAGGTCCGGCCACCGACTGCAGAGCTCCGGCGGGCTGCTCCGCCACTCCGCGGCTCCGGCCATCAACCCACTGATCTCCGGCCTGTTGATCAGCCCCTCACCCGCACCTCTTCATGCCACCACCACGAGCCCGCATCCGGCCATCCTCCGGCCAACAGTTCATCCCCCGCTTCCACTGACCCCTCGAGATCCATCTATTTCCTGTGCATCTTCCCTCGAAAGCATATCTCCGAAACTTCCAGCCCGCCTCCTTTACTTCTCTGCTGGGATGCTACCTATCCTATCCTCTTCAGTATGTTGATGTTATCCTACCTACAAGCTGCTTACCGTAAACTCAAAGCTCAGGGAGCTGGCAATGGAGTCAAAGTTGACGTGGTTGATAAGGAGAACGGAGATCCGTTAAGGAAGAGTATGTGGGACGGAATTAATGATTAGGCTGATAGGGGTAGAGAAGTTCGGGCCCGCTGTACGGGAGAAGATGGATAAGAAGTATTGAGTAGAGGGGATAAGTGGTTCTTGCAGATCAAGATGCTGTTATGATAGATGAAAATGTACAACGTGAGGTTTCTAACCACAGATCTTTGAGGCATGCCAATATTATTAGATTTAGAGAGTTTATTTTAACACCATCCCATTTAGCTATTGTTATGGAATATGCTTCTGGCGGTGAGGTTTTTGAGCGCATATGCAATGATGGTCGCTTTGGTGAGGATGAGGCCCGCATTCTTTTTCCAGCAACTTATATCAGGTGTTAGCTATTGTCACTCAATGCAAGTATGTCACCGAAACTTAAAGCTGGAAGAATACGTTGTTAGATGGAAGTGCTGCACCACGTCTGAAGATATGCGATTTTGGATACTCCAAGTAACTGTATCTCATTGTGACTTCAGTCATCAATTCTGCACTCACAACCAAAGTCCACTGTTGGAACTCCTGCACACATTGCTCCTGAAATTCTGTCGAAGAAAGAATATGATGGGAAGGTACTGCGATCACCATGACCCCCGCAGCCCCGCCGGCTCCCCACGAGCCCGCACCACCACTCTCCGGCGATCCGCTGTGCAGCTCCCCTCCGGCCAGGTCATGGCCTTTGCTCCGGCGAGCTGCTGACCATTGCATCACCTCCACCTAGCCGATCTCCTCCGGCCAGCGAGCCACGACAAGGTCGACCTCCCTCTCTGACATTGTAGATTTTGTTTTATGTAATATTATGTTTAGGGTTAATGTTTAAGTGTGTTGATTAATTTCTTTTATATAACTTAGCTAATATTTAGGGTTTTGGGTATTGAAATATTATGGTTTACATGTGAAGTTTAAATAAGTCAGGGATCTGTGTTTAGGGTTTAATTCCATAGGTATAAAATGAAATTTATGGATATACATTATGTCAGGAATTGAGGATAATGGGATCTTTGTTTGGAGTTATATTCGTATTGGAAATTTAGAAGGTAAAGTACATGGTTAGTAAACAAGGTTTTTAAATGCTAAGTTGAGATGTTAGAGTTTTTCATTTAACATATGCGTTTGATTAAAGTTGTTGTGCATGCATTTAAATGATTAAGAAATGATGGTGACATGAACACAGTGATTAATACCAAGAAGCATATAAATTAAAATGGCAGAGGGACATCGATCCTTGGATAAATATTGGAAGATGTGATAAAGTTGTTTGAGGACATAAATTATATATACGCAGGTGGGTTATTGTTGTTTTAGCTGTTGCAAACTGTTGCTAAAAATTAATATGCCATTAAAATGTTGATGGACCTTGGAAACAGGTGCTCGATCTTAAAATAGACATAATATTAAATCATGAGACTGTGATTGAGGATTGAGAATAGTAATTATTTATTCGAGTTTGAGACGTCAACGTGCATGTTAACCTCTGTGAAAACTGAGGAGAAACTGAGGATTGGATCAAGAGGTGATTAACCGAATATCGTAATTGAGGATTGGGTCTGATGATATTATACAGGTGATTGATTTTGAGAAATGTATTATTCAGATCAAGGATCAGAGATTAAGGACTGTAAAATTAGTAGTTAACTATTTAAGTCAGAGACTGAGTTTAGGTGTAGATGTGTGTAGCATCCCTGTCTGTCGCAGAATATATTATTGATTCTGGTTGTATCTCATCTCTAGGTACTGCTGTAGAAGCATAAAAAATACGCTGGGAGGATCTACGTAGCCTCTTGATGCAGAGCAGCATAAGAAGAAGCCTTCAGAGCCATCAAGCGTGAAACATAGCTTTTTTCGCTAAACACAGCATGAAATATAAGCTCAAAGGACCATCCGCGTAAGTGCAGTACGTCCGGGCCGCTCCAGCGTAAGACAGAGTTCTTCATCGCCTCCATGGCGTAAAACTCAGCCGCTCTCAAAGCAGCGTTAAAGCGTACGAGGAACGCTTCGTCTTCCCCGAAATGAACCTGTCAAGTCACGCAGTGAACCTGACCTCTGACTCCTGACAAAAAGTGCTGCACGGCTACCCAGACGACGACGGAAAACGATGGCAGACCCCTCGGGACGCGCCCCATAGTATGATGGCGGATCTATGCATTTAATGCAGAGGATTTGGTTAAAATATCACCAAACCGTCGTTTACCAAAGTCCCCCCAGCGTAAACCGCTCTTTCGCATACAAGGAAATACGCTGCCTTATTTTACACAGGCAAACATTAGCTGTTTTACGCTCCGTAGTAGACAAACCGCCTGCCACGTCAAAAGCTGCACTTCGTACAGGGCTCGAGGCACGTCTCCATGTCAAGTTGCACAGAGCGGTGACAGTTTCCCTCGAGGCACGTCTCTGCGACGGATGCACAGAAGAACTGCAGACCTTCAGAACACGTCTCCTCATTTAATGCACAGGATGGTGGCAAATCTCTGTAAGAGATTTGATTACATCTTCAAAAGCCGTAATTTCGGCTAAGACGTCCACATCAGCACTCTGGCACGGTACACAGCGGCTTCTACACCCATTCAGGATCTGTGCTCACGCGGCTTCTACGCCCATTCGGCTTCAAATGCCCATTCAGTCTCAACGACCATTCGACTTCTACGCCTGTTCGGCTTCTATGCCTATTCGGCTTCTATGCCTGTTCGGCTTCTATGCCTATTTTGGCTTCTATGCCAGGGTGACAGTCATTTGGCTTCTATGCCAATCTCTTCTACACGAGGGATACCTACCTACGTGGCTTCCACGCCGTGATCTTTGCAGTAGACATACGCATTTTGTTCCCTTAGTTAGACACGCATCACATGCTCACTCAAAAGGTCATTTATACGCAGGCATTAGTTATTTTAACCGTTGTGTAAAAGGGTGATGTACTGTCCACTCCTCGGTTGTTACACCAACAGAGTGGTCACTGTCACCAAAACTCTATAAATAGAGACCCCTATCAATGGGAAAAAGGGTCGAAACTTTGAAAGAAGGATCGAACGTCGGAAAATTGGTCAAGAAAACCAGTACCAGAACAAGGTCGAAAAACTTCAAACTTGAAGATTGAACCAGGTCGAGAATTGGTCAAGAGAGAGAGAGAGAAGGAGAGAGGAGTCTGGAGCTCAGGTAAAGAATAGGGATCGACGACTTCGGCATCGCGCATCCACCCTCCTTTGCAACCTTCGAAGCTGCTTCCTATCTTCCACGGCACTTCTTCAACATTGTGTAGTCCAAGGGCTAAAGTGATCGACTGCAGATCAGACACCTATAGCAGTTTATATCCAGATTAAATAAATTGTACTCCCACATCCTCGTATAGGATCAAATTGTACAAGTTTGTTTGTAAACCAAAGGGCACGGGTCTCATATAAACCCTGTCATTGAAATACACTTTTATTCTTTCGTTTAATACCACAAACAAGATGGCGACTCTGCTGGGGACGTCTTTCTCTTCTGACGAGAAAGTAATTGCTCAACACGATGCGGTATCTGTAGGAACCGTGAAGAAGACACTGGTCGTTCATTTCGACCAGTCTGCCTACGAAGACATGCTCCGGACTGGGGGTAGCTCTCACTCTCTCTTCGTCCAAGACAACAGGAAGCTGCGCAAAGTGTGGATGCCCAAGACATCCTCTGCCGTTCCTGTGGACTCTCCGATCTCTCCGATCTCTCCGACCAATGAGGTGGTAGCATCGCTTCCTCCATGCCCCGTACGTAAAATTCAGTCTCCCGCTACGCGCGGTACAGACAAAACTTCGGGCAAAGCCTCAGCGCTAACCCAGGAGTATCCACTGCGCTTTACGTGCAAAAATCAGTCTCCCGCTACGCGCGGTACAGACAAAACTTCGGGCAAAGCCTCAGCGCTGACCCAGGAGTATCCACTGCGCTCTACGCGCAGAAATCAGTCTCCCGCTACGCGCGGTACAGACAAAACTTCGGGCAAGGCCTTAGCGCTGACCCAGGAGTATCCACTGCGCTTTACGCGCAGAAATCAGTCTCCCGCTACGTGCGGTACAGACAAAACCTCTGATGGTGCCTCAACGCCAAATCAGAAGTACAGGTCACGCTCTACGCGCAAGACAATATCTGACCTCTACGGTGAACCAGATGAGCGCCGTAATCTCCGTAAGGGGAAGCAAGCAGGCGAATACTCAACTACTCGGCCTTTACGCCAGCAAGAGAACGATCTGCCTACCCTCCGGATTACGCGAAAGGCCAATGGCCGACTGAGGGCCTCTTCAGCTTTACGCCAGACTGAGCGAATTTCCAAGTTACGCCAGGCAAAGTCCCTCGGCGTAAAACAAGCTCAGATTGTCGAAAGACACCCTCCCAGAGGATTATCCGCCGCCCAGATGGCCAACCTGTTGTATACAGGTGGCATAGGGAAAACCGTGGTGCCCAATCTCCGCGTGCCCACTGATGGGAACAGAAGGAACAAGCCTTCGTCTTCTTCTTCGGCAAATTCTCCTGACCTGCGTACCTATCTAATCCAGAAAGACAAAGACAGGAGTCGTAAACAGGTTGTAGAACTCCTAACGGTCAAACGGGGAGAGATCGTATGGGAAGATGCATCAACATCTAATGTCATCATGATGTACGAACCATATGAAAATGATGCCTTTATTGTCCCTCCTACATGCGGCGATCAGCATCCAATAGTCTTCAAACACAAGCGGAACGGTCTGGTTGAACAGGAAGAATTTTGCGAGTCTGAGAGTGGAAGAATGCAAATCCACAGGTATAGCCCATAAGCTTTGAATATTATACAGAACATGGGTTATGATTTGAAATCAAAGCAAGGCCTCAACTATGGAAATGGTAGACGAACACCGTTGTATGGTAATTCTCGCCATCAGCAAGCTCGTTTTGGGTTGGAATATGCTGCAAAACCCAAAACTTCAAAATCTAATCCTGCACAACCAGAGGCAACTCCTGCTGAATCAGTGTCTATGGCCGGAGGCCACAGCATGTCTGGGGGTAACTTGCCTCGAACGAACAAAGCAGCATCCAAGGCTAGGGGCAGAATGTCCACAGGATTCAAAGATAATGCAACAACGGCTATCTTCCCGAAAGACCGTAAAACTCAGGCATCAGAAGCCCCACGACCAAGAGAAACTTTCTCTTTCAAAGAAGATAACATAATTGAAATCTTTAATATATTGAGGAAGGAACGCAAGCTTCAGCTACCCGACATCAGATACCCTGAGAGGGCCGGCAGAATCGATGACCTAGATTATTGCCTCTTCCATCGGTACACTCATCACCCTATGAGGGCCTGCTATGTGCTAAAAAGGAGAATTCAGGAATTAATCGATGCCAAGGTCATCACCCTGCGTCTATAAACCAGATGTGTGCCTCCATCCCCAATGGAGTCACAGTCACAAAGTTTGTCATGTTTATATTACCTCTGAATAAACTTCCGACCATCAATTATCATGTCCATATTACCTCTGATATCGATTGTCGTCTACACTTAACATCCGTACTTAAATTCTAAGTACGCCAGTAATGTTAAGTCCACAAAATTGCCATGTCCATATTACCTCTGAGCAGATGTGTGCCTCCATCCCCAATGGAGTCACAGTCACAAAGTTTGTCATGTTCATATTACCTCTGAATAATCTTCCGACCGTCAATTATCATGTCCATATTACCTCTGATATCGATTGTCGTCTACACTTAACATCCGTACTTAAATTCTAAGTACGCCAGTAATGTTAAGTCCACAAAATTGCCATGTCCATATTACCTCTGAGCAGATGTGTGCCTCCATCTCCAATGGAGTCACAGTCACAAAGTTTGTCATGTTCATATTACCTCTGAATAAACTTCCGATCGTCAATTATCATGTCTATATTACCTCTGATATCGATTTTCGTCTACACTTAACATCCGTACTTAAATTCTAAGTACGCCAGTAATGTTAAGTCCACAAAATTGCCATGTCCATATTACCTCTGAGCAGATGTGTGCCTCCATCCCCAATGGAGTCACAGTCACAAAGTTTGTCATGTTCATATTACCTCTGAATAAACTTCCGACCGTCAATTATCATGTCCATATTACCTCTGATATCGATTGTCATCTACACTTAACATCCGTACTTAAATTCTAAGTACGCCAGTAATGTTAACTCCACAAAAACTGCCATGTCCATATCACCTCTGAGCAAGTATATATACCACTCCCCATGACGAGGTAGAACCAATAGCACAAAAATTCTTGGAAGCTATAAACTCCTACCGTCCGTATATCTGGGAAGTAGCATCATCATCCAACGTCGTCACGACATATGGACCACATGAGGATTCTATCTTCATTGTCCCGCCTACTTGTAGCAGTCAGCGTTCAATAGTCTTCGACCGCATGCGCAATCAACCGACTATCCAGGAAGATCCTTTCGATGACGATACTGGGAAAATGTAGGTTCACTGATACAGCCCGCAAGCGCTAAGGATCATGCAAAATATGGGCTACGACTTAAAGCGGAAGCCAGGCCTCAACTACGAAAGAGGCAGACGAATGCCGCCGCGCGGCAACACCCGCTATCGACAGACCCGTTTTGGATTAGGATATGCCACCTCCCTTACGACTTCCAAGTCAGATGAGGACATCTTTCCCTCTTCCCAGGACGGCTCGTCACCCTCTGACTCACCTAATGCTCTCGAACAAACACTATCAGTAAATATGGTGGTGACAAATCCCGCAGAAGCAGATGAACAGGATCCTGAGCCATTCGAGAATGACTCTTGGGCTCAACAAATGGATACGCAGTGGAAATTCCGCTTCGAGCAGAGAGAACCTCCCACCAAGGATAAAGTTATCCAAATCAATGTTGAGGGTGAACTTTCGCCAAAACCGATATTTATCAGCAACAATCTTCCCCCAGCTGAAAGGGAAGAAATTATACAGCTGATAAAAGAATATATCGACGTCTTTGCATGGGATTATGAGGACATGCCAGGCCTAGACCCGAAGGTAGCTACTCATAAGCTCAATATATTGACCGATTCGAAGCCAGTGAAGCAGCACCAACGCTGGTTCCGCCCAGATATGATGGACGCCATCGAAGCTGAAGTCAAGAAGTTGATAGCCTGCGGTTTCATCCGGGAAGAACAACATCCCGATTGGGTCGCCAACGTTGTCCCAGTCATGAAGAAAAATGGGAAGGTACGTATCTGCATCGATTACCGAGATCTGAATGTGGCCTGCCCCAAGGATGAATTCCCTCTTCCCATCACGGACATCATGATCGACAACACCTGCGGCTTTGAACGCATGTCTTTTATGGACGGGTTCTCAGGATACAATCAGATCAAGATGCATCCTAAAGACGAGAAGCACACTGCCTTTTGGACACCATTAGGAGTATATTGCTACACGGTCATGCCCTTCGGATTGAAGAACGCCGGGGCTACATACCAACGGGCCATGAGTAACATATTCCAAGAGCAACTACGCAAAACAGTGGAATATTACGTGGACGACATAGCCGTCAAGAGCCGCCTCAAAGGTGATCACATTTAAGACCTGAGGACAGTGTTCGAGTTAATGTGCCGACATTAACTCAAGATAAACCCTATAAAGTCCTTTCTGGGTGTATCTAGTGGCAAATTCCTGGGATTTGTCATTACCGCCAAAGGCATCCAAGTGGACCCTGACAAAGTCCAGGCAATCGTGGAAATACGACCGCCCCGTAATCTGAGGGAACTCAGGGGATTTCAAGGACGTCTGACTTACATCAGGCGATTCATATCCAACCTCTCAGGGAGATGTCAGCCCTTCTCTCATCTCATGATGAAAGGTGTATCCTTCATATGGGACAAAACCTGTCAGCAAGCGTTTGGAGATATCAAGCGCTACCTTACCAGTTCGCCAGTGCTGGTGCCTCCCGTCATGGGAAGACCATTCTTGCTGTACGTTCGAGCAATGGACCATTCGCTAGGAGCTATCCTTGCACAGAAAAACGATATGGGTCATGAACAGGCTATCTACTACCTCAGCAGGATGATGGTCGGAGCCGAACACCGGTATAATCCAGTGGAGAAAGAATGCTTGGCTCTAATGATCGCTATCCAGAAGATGCGATACTATGTCACCGACCAGACTATTCATATCATCTCCAGGATCAACCCCCTCCGAGTGCTAATGAGCAAGCCAAGCGCCCTTAATTCCTGACTCGCAACTTGGGCAATGTTGCTAACACCATATAACATGGTATACGTCCCACAAAAGTCCATCAAAGGCCAAGCATTGGCCGACTTCCTAGCTGCTCATCCTATTCCGGAGACCTCTAAACTATATGAAGACATCCCTGATAAAGTTGTAGAATATAATTTCGTAAGGGAAAGTGACATATGGCGACTATTCTTTGATGGTGCCTCCAGAACCGGTCCTAAGGGAAACATCGTTTCGGGAGTGGGAGTCGTCCTGGTCACCCCTGATCAGCTCGTCATCTACCGAGCATATTCTCTTAGCGAGCCCTGCTCCAACAATATGGCAGAGTACAACGCTCTACTAATCGGGCTCCAAGTTGCTAAAGAGCTGGGGGTAGAGTCCTTGGAAGCTTTCGGTGATTCTCTGCTTATCGTCAATCAAGTCAGGAGAATATATGAAGTCCGGAATCCAGACCTCATCCCCTATCACCAAGCGACGGTCGAGATAGCCATGACATTCAAAGGGTTCTTCCTAGAGCATGTACCTCGATCTCAGAATCTGGAAGCTAATGCCCTGGCCAGTCTAGGTGCGGATTTAGCTACTCCTGTAAGAAGGCAAGATTCGGTAATCCTTCTTAACAGAGATTTATTCTGTGTGAAGAACAACTGTCACATAGAACGCAGCTACGCTGTAAACACCAATCCTCCTACGAGAGATTGGACAAGTCCCTTCATAGATTTTGTAGCATACGGAATCTTGCCAGAGGACCCCAAAGAAGCAGTATCCGTCAAGAGACGATCATTACGCTTCTACTTCGATGCATCTTCACAATGCCTGTATCGTCGGACCTATGACGGACTGCTACTGAGATGTCTCTCTAACGACGAAGCACAGTAGATTATCCGTGAAGCTCATGACGGCGTGTGCGGAGCGCATCAACCCGGTCCTAAGCTACAGGATCGCATCAGGAGAATGGGCTATTACTGGCCTACTATGATCGCAGATGCAATACGGTATGCAAGACATTGCAGAGCCTGTCAGGTTCATGCAGACTTCATACATCAACCGTCTGAACATCTACATCCTACGGTCGTATCCTAGCCTTTCGAAGCATGGGGTATGGATATCATCGGTCTTATTCACCCGTCTTCTTCCAGGGGTCACCAGTTCATACTGGCCATCACGGATTACTTCTCCAAATAGACAGAGGCAATCCCTCTCGCTGAGGTGAAGGCATCTAATGTGATCAGCTTCATCAAACATCACGTCATTTACCGCTTCGGGATACCCCGGAGGATAATTTACGACAATGGGCCTCAGTTCATTAGCCAAGCGTTTCATCGGTTTTGCGATAAAAATCGGATACACAATATTGCCTCTACGGCATATTATCCAGCTGCTAATGGTTTGGCGGAAGCTTTCAACAAAACCATTATCAAACTCTTGAAGAAATTCGTCTCTTCAAACAAGAGGGATTGGAATGAGAAGCTGGGCGAATGTCTCTGGGCATACCGTACAACAGTACGGACGCCAACAGGCTGTACCCCATTCTCGCTGGTCTACGGGAGCGAAGCAGTTCTCCCCATTGAAATCCAGATCCCGTCGCTCAGGATAGCCATGATTAATGAGCTGACTCGAGAAAAGAATGACCTGTTAAGGCTCCAAGAGCTAGAAGGATTAGACAAGAAATGCCTCCAAGCTCAACAGCGCATCGCGCTCTACCAAGCACGCATTTCCAGAGCTTTCAATCATAAAGTAAAGGAAAGGGTGTTCAAAGTCGGTGAGCTAGTTTTAGCCGTAAGAAGGCCGATGATTCTTACTCACAGAAGTAAAGGCAAATTCCAGCCCAAGTGGGAAGGCCCTTATGTGATCGAGACAACGTTCTCAAACGGCGCCTACAGGGTAGCCCAACCTAATGGAGATCTGTTAATGGCTCCTATCAACGGCAAATTCCTGAAAAGGTACTATGCTTAATCTTCCCTGCTCGAGTGGAATATAGCGAGGATCTCAATTCTGACAAAACTACTCCCAAAACGAAACTAGTTGGGTCATATCCTATCATGTCTGTACGACCTCTGAATAGATACATCCTGCTAAGAAGTTTATTGAGAGTTTATCATGTCCATACTACCTCTAATATCACTCTCGCCTAAAAACTGTCATTTACATTCCGAAATGATAAGTCCACAAAAGTCAGAAAAGAGTCGCTTTTATTTATTCCCAAAAGGGAGCAGAATTACATCTGGGGAAGCAAAAAGGGAAAGGATACATCATGATGGTGGAGTAGTCAGATCGCGAATCAGCCGCTCCAGTACAGCTCTCCTCTCATTCCTAAGAACCAAGGCATCGGCGCGAGCCTGCTCCAGCCGTGCCTCGGGGGTGTTCGTAAGGGTCAGATTAGCCCTTACCAGAAGACAGCCCGCACGAGCAGCTTCTGCACGGTCCAAATCTTGTCGCGCTGTGCTCAGTCGACCAGTCGCTACCTCTAGACCTACCAACGACTGAGAAGCCCACTCCTCTGCCCGAGCGAGTTTTTCCCTCAGCTTGGAGGCCCTCGCTGCATTCCCTTCATGCTCGGATCGACACTTCGTCTCAACAGCAAGAGCCTCTTCCACGACAGCTTTTCTCCTATCCAACTCCAGCTTATGCGTCTGGATGGAGTTGTCTAGGCTTTCCAGCTTCGTAGCGAGCCGCGCAGTCATGAGGTCGTATCGAGCCTGGATATCAGCATCAAGGCTGCCCCGAGTCAGCTGCAAGTATTCATTAATGGGTTGCTCTAAACCATTAACCACCGCCTCCAGGGCGTCAGCTACCCCAGGATCACCGAGCTCCCTAACAGCCCCGATCGAAAACTGAGAAGTTTTCTTCAGGCGCTCGAAGTCCAGATTCTTCGCCAACACCATCGATATCATCGTTTTCAAACCGGTATAGAAGAGGCTGGTATGCTGCTCGGTCAACGCAACTAGATCCGACTGAACGCCAGGAGTGGCCGCAATGCTAGTAAATCCCTCTCCAGGGATAATTACAGACGAGGTGGCCACAGTCGCCGCCTCAACGGGTAGCGCGACCGAAGAAGGTGCGACGACAACTATCGAAGTCATCGGCATACTCGCAAGGGGCGAGGTCACGATAACGGGTTCGTCCTCCTCTTGAGACGACGAAACCACTCTGGGCGAACTAGCCCCCGAGGACACTTCCTCCTCGAAGTCGGGTACCTCCGTATCATCACCAGGAGCCGGAGCAGAGCCAGAAGGCGCTTCAACGCGGTACTCCCCGTGGACGTCATCCCCTGAAAAGAGGACAAGAAAGCTTATACCAATACAATGGTAATCTTTCTAAGAGGGGACATAAAGACGATATTTACCCGGAGCCAACGGCATATACGACGCGTCTGCACCCGATGTAGCTAAACCATGCCTTAATGACGCAATGCGAACCGTCATACCTGGAGAAGGAGGTGGGCCGACCGACATCGCCAAGAGTTCTGTCAAGCCATCACCAAGACGCGGTCGAGGTTCGTCAGCTGGAATCTCGCCAGCTGTGCTCGCTGACACAGCGGGAACTTCACCCGCTGCTGACGTCGGGAAAGATTCTTCCATCTGCCTCGGCCACGCAGGAAATCTCGTTCTACTACCTGGAGCAGTAGCAGCGACAGCAACCTCTAGCGAGGATTCTCTGGCGCCGCCAGCCAGAACTGTGGAAGGTCCCTCTCTAAAAGGCGAGGAACCTCCAGCCAAAGAATCATCCCTGATACGGGAAAATGCAGGCTCACTCCCGGGGGCCTCAATACCAAGAATGCGGAGAGGACGAGCAACCGTCTCCTTCCTCCTTTTACGAAGAGAAGCTTCCTTCGGGGCAGAAGCCCGCCGCTTCCCAGAAGAGACTACCAGAGCCCCCACAGGCGGAGGCACTTCGCACCTCGGCACCGACACCGACACCAGAGGCTCGTCCGGAGCACCAGACTCCTCACCCTCGTCGGAAGAAACCGAGAGGACTTTAACTCTTCCCCCAAGCTTGGGAGAAGGCACCCTGAAGCTTCCACGCATGTCAAAATCGCGATGGAAGGTGTTAATCGCCACATAAAACTGGGCGTAAGAGTGAAGGATGCGCAGCTCCGTGGAGGTTGTAACGACCGGCACGATAAAGGTTGCCCCCGTACAACCCATGATGAAATATCGCCACTCTCTAGCTCCATCAATGAGTCTGCCCCTGGACCTGAAGCTGGTGACGGCATTGCCTACATGCAATTGATCGTACCCAAACTGCCTGGCAAACCGACTAGGCAAATAGGGCTCGAAGAAGCAGTGATCTTCGCTCCTGTACAGCAGATGGGAGGGTCTAATACTGACCAACCAGTTAAAAGCTTTCGGGGAAAGGTCGGTCTTCTTTCCACCTGAATCCTCAAGACGCATCCCTGATTAATTGCGATGTACGGAGGGGACAATGTAGAGGATCTTCCAGCCGTGGCTGAGGTTCAACACCAGCCGACAGTCTAAGACTGTGCTCACATTCCAGGGAGAGTCCTTGTAATTCAGTAAGAATATACCCCCCCGAGCTGCTACCGGAGCCAGGAGACATCACCCGGGGATTGTAGAGAATTAACCATCCCATCAAGTACAGGTATGGTAATTCCACCCTGGGAAAACTCTCACGCCGAGCTTCGTCGACGAGCAACCCATCGGTCAGGGCCCTCAGGCCAGCCTGTATACGGCACACCATGGCGGGAAGCAAGCCCAGTCTTGTCCCAAACACCAGACGCACTGCAAGCCATAGGATATTCCGGTGAATGCGGTCCGCGGATGCAGTACCGGGCACTACTACTCGACGCAGCCATATGGAGAGAAAACCGGCCAGCTGGGCTTCCTTAGACAGAGGCCTGCGACAGCGCCTCAAGTAACTGTGGGCCTTAGTACCTTCAGGGTACTTTCCTACCCCCTCAACGAGAATCTGATCCGGAGCTTTAGCCTCCTCCATAAGATCCTCAACGGCCTGGGCACTGAGAACGCCCAAGCAGTTCACGGGCTCATTCTTACCCCCCGAGGCTTTCTCCGACTTAGCGGCCCTGGCTCGGTGAAAGAAGAGGTAGGACATCCACTTGGTGGTGTAAGCCAAATCAGAAGGCTCGTTATAAAAAGTGGTGCACGCGAAGTATTGACACATCAGCTCCTGATATACTTCTGCCACCCGAGAGTCCAAATCCCCCAACTCCCGGTTGGTAGGAACATACTCTTCATATGGGGTATCCCCCATCGGCAGTCTCGAGACAACTGCCATCTCATGGAGGGCCAGTCCCAACTCCCCCAGTGGAGTGGCGAAGGTCCCGGTGAGCGGAATGTACCGCTCCATCAGCGCCAGGAACAAGTTAGCATTGGGAGGCAACCCAACACTCGTCGCACTCACAGCGGCATATAGCCCAATGCCCTCTAGCTCTATCTGGAAGTGCTTCAAGGCCCAGTCAACTAGGCATGTCCATCGGGAGTTTGTTGGGGCGATCCACCCATTGCACCGAGGATTCTCCTTGGGATATACCCCACCTCATCCTATGAAGTCATTACAGAAGGTCGGCAATTGGACCGGCTGGATCACTGAGCTTTCTTCACTCGGGACACTGCCCGGGCACAGTCCCCGGAACAACGTCACAACGTCGGAAGGGCGGCTGACAAACGACCCCTGGTCAGCTCCTTTCAGATGAAAGATCTTCCCCGGCTTGCCGTAAAGATCAGGAGTTAGCGTCCACGATATCTTCCTGGGATGCGTCGCATGGAAGAAGGCCGAGATAGGATAATCCTTCGGCATCGTTGGAAAGTACAAGACCAAATTCCCAGCGGGGAAAACCTAGGGCTCCCTCTTGGGCTTCGTCTGGGACTGTTTGTCAATCATGTCCCCAAAGAGGAAAGCCGGCTTTATGTACTGCTCCCCGTCTACGTATGTCAGGGGCTCACCATTGATCATGCTCAGCAGCATCCGCTCGCCCTGAGCCGATATCAGAAACCCCCTTCCCTCAGGATACTGGGGTCCGGAGATGGGAAATGCCACGTGGGACAAATCCTCCAGATAGTTCGAGTGCAGCATCCCGGCAGCGGAGCCCATCACCTCGGCCAGTGGAGACTCACCCAAATCAACTACAAAGGTACAAGGAAAATATGTTATTGCAAAATCTTGCTCAAAATATACAGACCAAAGAAACGACAGTCTGTGCTTTACGCCAAGATTGTACAAATTTGGTCATTTTACGCCGGAAGTCCCCTCCACAAGCGTAAAACTCAAATTTTACGATATATGCCAATTTTCGGTAGCCGGAGCTTTTACGCTCAGAACTACAAAAATATAGAGTTTTTACGCTGGCACAATAGAAATGTGGGCGTAAAAGATGAAAATGCCTCCGTGCATCATCTTTCTCAAAAGAGGCTATCAGCACAGAAGACGACCTACCGCGGTCACGTTCAACGCGTGCGAAGGATTTTTCGTCATTTTTTGTCATCCCAAAGGCTCTACCTCTAAGGCCGGGTGCGCTGCTCGTCGGCGGGATACTTCGCTCAGAAGGAAGTTTACCTTGTCCGACCAGAGACTCCCTCGCTGGGGCGGAAGAATGAGACGAAGAACCTATGCTCTTTCCCTTAGCGGAGGAGGTTTGTTTCGGCGCCATTTCTGAAGACTCAAAGTGCTCGGAGAAGGAATGAAGAAAAACTCGAACAGTCGAAAGCTCTCTTTCGCAGAAGACAGATAAAAAGTTTTTCTCTTGAAAGCTTGGGATATATATAGTTCGGGTCGACTCCTCGAATCCTCGGACGAACTCCTCGAGACCATAACCAAATCTCGCAATTAATAGATTGGTTATGATTAGATGCTACGTCAGCCCACTACCCTTGAAAAACGGACAGTCAGCGAATTCGAAAAGTTTTTCATGCAAGACGGTTCAGCGGGTTCTACGCTAAAGGAGCTTTCTACGCTCGACAGCAACGGATCTACGGTTTTACGCTCGCAAGCTATAAGTCTACGGTTTTTACGCCCGGATGCCTTTGTGCTCGGTAGCCTTTATGCTCGAGAGGCTACGAACCTACGACTTTACGCTCAGCAGATATCAAATCGATGATCTCACGCTCGGTGGTGCTCAGTTTACGCTCAGAAGCAACAGATCCGTAAAACTTCACGCTCGAAGAAATTTTCTTTTCAGGAGCTACAGACCAAACAGTTCTACGCTAAAAGAGTTTTCTACGCTCAACAGCAACAGATCTACGGCTTTACGTTCGACAGCTATAAGTCTATGGTTTTTTATGCCCGGATGCCTTTGTGCTCAGTAGCTTTTATGCTCGAGAGGCAACAAACCTACGACTTCACGCTCAGGAACCACAAGTCTATGATTTCACGCTCGATGGTGTTTTATGCTCATAGGCTACAGATCTACAGGCCTACGCTAAAGGAGCTTTCTACGCTCGACAGCTACGAATCTACAGCTTTACGTTCGACAGCTATAAGTCTATGGTTTTATGCCTGGATGCCTTTGTGCTCGGTAGCTTTTATGCTCGAGAGGCAACAAACCTATGACTTCACGCTCAGGAACCACAAGTCTACAATTTCACGCTCAATGGTATTTTTACTCTCAGAGACTACAGACTGATGATTTCACGCTCTACGACTTTCCGCCTATCCGAACAATCCCCAAAGCGGTCAATTGCAAAGAGTTCACATAGAAGATACTCATTCTTGACCCAGAGCATCCCAAGTACCCGAAGCATACAAAGTTCAAAACATTGAGAAATTACTCTTCTCGGGTCCAAAATTGGAGGTTCATCCAGACTCCAGTCTGAACATCTCGTCTATCAAGGTGGCAATTCAATTTGACAGCCAAAAACCTCGACCCTGTTCCAAGGGAGTTTCGAGAGATCATTCTTGAAGACGAAGTCTGAACAAAAATTTTGCTCATCAGAGAGGCAACAGTTCAGAATTCTACGCGGTCCCTCAGTCCTAGCAACAGGACAGTTCTAAATGTTCAAGATGCTCGACAGCGTTCTATGAACTATTTGCTATGCGTAAAGGACAGGGCCTAATACTCTTTCTATCAGAGTCGGCATAAAGATTCAGAAGTGTCGAAGCTACACATATTCAGACTTCACAGCAACATATGGCAAGATGATCATATGGAGAAGAAGACGATTTTATTAAAGATTAAAATCATGATTACATATGAGAGAAATCCAATCTACAAGGGTTTTTCTCTATTCTTCATGGTTATATCTGAGGGAAACCCAGTCAACAAGAGGGCTTCCCTATCATCGTCTGAAGATCACCCAGAATCTGTTCTACTAGGTTCTCGCGTGGGCATAATTCTTCATCCATCTTCTCCAGCAGTCAGTCAACGAACTGACTGACATGGAAATGATCAGTAGCGAGGGCACGACAGAGTTAGGGCTTGCATAGATTTTGCAGATCCCATGCTCCGTGCGACACTCAAGCCGGGACAGAGCGAGTCTTTCTGACTCTCGTCACCGGAGGCAACGGGAGAAGACACCGCTTGCAAGCTGTGTGGTCCAATGCGACCCTTCCTCTCTCCTGGGGCAACGCCATAAAAAGTTGCTTCTTATCCCGAGCATGGGAGGCTAAGATATCCTTCCATGATCCATCGTTGCAGTGGACACTTGCTCGAAGACGCCATCTTTTTTGGCTTCCTACATGCTGGAAGAACATGATCTCCTTCTTCCTCAGGTCGACCTGACGAACTCCGGCGATCATCTCTGCATGGTGATGGGAATGTGGTAAAAACAGGTTCACCCCCCCAGCCTTTTTATAGGCGAAAGAGATCACAGCGGTCCCTAATAAATCTGCCATAAAGTCAGCATCGACCGTTTCAACGCTCCATTCAGAAACGTTTCGAGTTACGAGGGGCCGTTCATGCTTCATTTAAAACGTTTCAAATTCTGAGAAATTTAAAAGCTTTGAAGGGGGTCTTGTAGAAGCATGAAAAATACGCTGGGAGGATCTACGCAGTCTCTTGATGCAGAGCAGCATAAGCAGAAGCCTTCAGAGCCATCAAGCGTGAAACATAGCTTTTTCCGCTAAACACAGTATGAAATATAAGCTCAAAGGACCATCCGCGTAAGTGCAGTACGTCCGGGCCGCTCCAGCGTAAGACAGAGTTCTTCATCGCCTCCATGGCGTAAAACTCAGCCGCTCTCAAAGCAGCGTTAAAGCGTACGAGGAACGCTTCGTCTTCCCCGAAATGAACCTGTCAAGTCACGCAGTGAACCTGACCTCTAACTCCTGACAAAAAGTGCTACACGGCTACCCAGACGACGGCTGGAAATAATGGCAGACCCCTCGGGATGCGCCCCACAGTATGATGGCGGATCTCTACATTTAATGTAGAGGATTTGGTTAAAATATCACCAAACCGTCGTTTACCAAAGTCCCCCCAGCGTAAACTGCTCTTTCGCGTACAAGGGAATACGCTGCCTTGTTTTACACATGCAAACATGAGCTGTTTTATGCTCCGCAGTAGACAAACCGCCTGCCACGTCAAAAGCTGTACTTCGTACAGGGCTCGAGGCACGTCTCCACGTCAAGTTGCACAGAGCGGTGATAGTTTCCCTCGAGGCACGTCTCTGCGATGGATGCACAGAAGAACTGCAGACCTTCAGAACACGTCTCCGCATTTAATGTACAGGATGGTAGCAAATCTCTGTAAGAGATTTGATTACATCTTCAAAAGCCGTAATTCCGGCTAAGACGTCCACATCAGCACTCTGGCACGGTACACAGCGGCTTCTACGCCTATTCAGGATCTGTGCTCACGCGGCTTCCACGCCCATTCGGCTTCAAATGCCCACTCAGTCTCTACGACCATTCGGCTTCTATGCCTGTTCGGCTTCTATGCTTGTTCGGCTTCTATGCCTATTCGACTTCTATGCCTGTTCGGCTTCTATGCCTATTTTGGCTTCTACGCCAGGGTGACAGTCATTTGGCTTCTACGCCAACCTCTTCTACACGAGGGATACCTACCTACGTGGCTTCTACGCCGTGATCTTCGCAGCAGATATACGCGTTTTGTCCCCTTAGTTGGACACGCGTCACATGCTCACTCAAAAGGTCATTTATACGCAGGCATTAGTTATTTTAATCGTTGTGTAAAAGGGTGTTGTACTGTCCACTTCTCGGTTGTTACACCAACAGAGTGGTCACTGTCACCAAAACTCTATAAATAGAGACCCCTATCAATGGAGAAAAGGGTCAAAACTTTAAAAGAAGGATTGAACGTCGAAAAATTGGTCAAGAAAACCAGTACCAGAACAAGGTCGAAAAACTTCAAACTTGAAGATCGAACCAGGTCGGGAATTGGTCAAGAGAGAGAGAGAGAAGGAGAGAGGAGTCTGGAGCTCAGGCAAAGAATAGGGATCGACGACTTCGGTATCGCGCATCCACCCTCCTTTGCAACCTTCGAAGCTGCTTCCTATCTTCCACGGCACTTCTTCAACATCGTGTAGTCCAAGGGCTAAAGTGATCGACTGCAGATCAGACACCTATAGCAATTTATACCCAGATTAAATAAATTGTACTCCCACATCCTCGTATAGGATCAAATTGTACAAGTTTGTTTGTAAACCAAAGGGCACGGGTCTCGTATAAACCCTGTCATTGAAATACACTTTCATTCTTTCGTTTAATACCACAAACAACTGCGAGACCTGAGGACTTGGATGCGGTACCGGGACCCCGTCATCAGCAGCCTCGCGCAGGCAAGTGTACCTTGCCACCCTGTATTTCAGATTACAGATATTTGTTGTTCTTTATGTACATTGTGCACGTACCTAGGTTGATGTTCGATACTCCGTGTCCGGTTCACAACCGGGTGTTGATATTTGACTTAACGTCTTAGAATAATTACTAGATGCTTCATAGTACCTCGATGCACGTACATGAGTATATCGATACCCCAGGACACACTCATATACTGTGATCGTGCCAGATTCCTGTATCCTGATACTGACATCATGACCAGAGACTGGGACGACCTTAGGGTCGCATCTGTTGAGTTATCTTCCGTGTGTCGAGACTGTTAGTTAGAGGTTCAGGTTCAACGCATAATCGTTGACCGCTTGGGAAGGGAAAGACAGTTACTAGACGTTTGGGCTACTCTGCACGCGCTTATATATATGTAGTATTTTCTAGTGATACATCTATCTAGTGTAACTGTTCCACCCGTGTGACTCCTTGCCCGGAGCTGCGGTACGTGCCGTGTGTTTCCGTGTCCGGAGCTACGGTTTTACTTTAGACAGCCCACGCGTCGAACATTGTCTTTAAACTGTGTCACACTAGTTGGTTATGATAGAGTACCCTGTCATGCACTTGTACTTTCTGTTTACTTGGCATGTTATATTTCTGTACCTTGTTATGTCTCTCTAAGGACCTAGTTCCCTACCAGTTTTGCAGCATAGACGATTATGGAGCACTTGGAGATACTGAGGGAGTGGCATATCTTGCGAGCATAGTACCAGGTACTCACATTATATCTACCGGCATTATGGTTATTTTATATTGATTATTCATCTGCTGTTGTAGCCTAGTTTTTATAGACTCATACTTCTTCTCGAGTCTATTCGAGTTAGTGTGTTATTGGGCGGCCGACTCTAGCACATATAGCTCTTTTTTGTATACTGTTGTACATTGTGGATTGAGACATAGAGGTTTACATTTATGGAATATCTAGATAGTGTCCTTTATATTACAGCTTATACGTATTCGAGTCAGACCAGAGTCTGGTCGAATATGTAGCTGGCGTGTCACTATTCCTGGTCCTACGTATTTTGGGACTGGGGTGTGACATCATCGGTTGTGCAATCCTGGAGAACTCCTGAACAAATCTCCGATAATAGCCTGCCAATCCAAGAAAGCTCCAGATCTCTACCACTGAACTCGGGGTAGACCAAGACTCAACTGCTGATAACTTTTTTGGGTCTACTGAAATACCTTCTCCTGTCACCACATGACCAAGAAATTTAACATTGTCAAGGAAGAACTCAAACTTTGAAAGCTTTCCATAAAACTTCTCTTTTTTGAGAGTCTCCAAAACTATCCTCAGGTTTCCTCGTGCTCCTCCAGTGTCTTTGAACACACCAAAATGTCATCAATAAACACCACTATAAACTGATCCAGATACTGATGGAACACATTATTCATCAGGTTCATGAATACCGCTGGGGCATTAGTCAACCCAAATGACATCACCAAGAACTCAAACTGCCCATACCGAGTCCTGAAAGTCATCTTCGGAATATTTTCCTATTTTACTTTCACCTGGTGGTACCCCGACCTCGGGTCTATCTTCGAGAATACCTTCGCTCCACTCAATTGATCAAATAGATTGTCAATCCACGGCAACGATTATTTGTTCTTGATAGTGAGGTTGTTCAGAGCCATGTAGTCGATACACATGCGTACAGACTCATCCTTCTTCAGTACAAACTATATCGGAGTAGCCCACGGTGATGAACTGGATCTGATAAAGCCCTTGTCCTACAACTCATCCACCTGCTTCTTTAACTCTGATAATTCACTGTTGTTAACCCTATAGATGTGTTGTGATATCGATTTTGCGCCTGGCACCAAATCTATAGAGAACTCAACATCTCGGTCTGACAAAAAACCCGATAATTCCTCCTAGAAAACATCCATAAACTATGCTATCAAAGGATGTGGCGGCTCCTTCTCTTCCACCATTGTCACGACCCAGACCCGGTATAGGGGCACGAGAGCGTGGGTACGTCCAGCCTACGCTGAAGCATCGGCGGTAGAATATTGTCTGGATCACAATAATACTATATAACTAAAACCTGTCAATGATGTCACTCTCAATAAGGAGGACAATATACATCTCACAATGTCTCATAATGTAAACTCAATCACAACAACTATAAGAGTATAAAGGTATGATAAGAGATAAGAAGAATGACATAGTCAACACCATGTCTCAAAATATAGATAAAACACAGTCTAGTTGTCCAACACAAGTCTGAAATTAAACTTAACATAAGTCTAAACATAAACTGAAATAATCTCAATAAGTCTCAATGCATAATATAAATACTATCTAGATAGCTGTAGGCAATATCTCATCTAAAGAAATAGTCTCCTCTAAGATCTCTGGTGTGTAGTCTGCATCTATACCCGGTTCATAGTGTATGGTACAGAAATCCTCAAGATCCTCTAGAAAAAAATCCAGTCAGGATTGGAATAAAGTACAAGCACTAACAGCAGTTCCACATATATTGACAAAAACTATAACACAGTGTAAAGAAATACAAGACAGATATAGATAACTGGCAATAAGAAATACTGGAATAAGGGAATGTTGGAATAAAGAAATACTAGAATATCATCATCAATATACATCTAGCAATGAATAAAAATACAAGTACACGCAAGAACAATGAACTGGTATATAAGTGTGTACAAGAACAATAACTAGAACATATAGAGATGCTAGATCAATATACTAGAGATATATGTCAAGAATCATCTAACTAAGTGTGTGAAATATCAACATATCATGTGATCGGCTTGGGACTGATCAGGCTCATTATATTGGTTAGCTATCATCCTTAAGGTCAGGCTAACCATCCGGATAGCTATGATGCGAGTAAAAGTAAGGCTAACCACATGTAATAGCTATGAGGCATGTAATAGTCAGGCTGCATCAACGTGAGTTATGGGTGAGCTATGATGCATGTAAAGTTTGGGTATGATCACATTAGCTACTAATATTTTCCCATTTTTTTCTACCTAGAACGATGAATTCCAATCACGACTCCTCGTGACAGGTCTTAATGATGCCAACTCATGTAAATAACAGTGTCAGAGTCATGTACGCTATACAATAAGAATTATAGAGATAATCAACATAATGGAAACTGTCAGAGAATGTACTCGCTTGGGGTCCTTAGCTGGCAATACCAATATTCGGGTTCCAAGGTATCGTCTGAGTGATCGAACAGTCCTATAGATATATCATAAATACAATACGTATCAGACATTACACTAATACACAATCAAACAACATGATCTTAGGGACTATGCTAGGGGTCACGTCTGTAGTTGCTGTGCATAACAGATAGTCAAAGGTACGGTCATGCCAGTACGGTCATGCCAATACGTAAGTGTACATGTGGCAGTCTGCTATCATTGTACGTGGTTACAGGTCAATGTAACTACGGGGTATCCGTGGTTACACTCTAGTAGATAGACATATAATACTTATTATCTATTATATACATTAATACTAATTAATTACAATTATGATAGATATATGTATATACATACTTAATAGAGTTTATACTATATATATATATATATATATATTTATTTATATACGTATACATGTATATACTAATCAATTTTTTATACATATTAAACGTATACTACCTATACAATACATATACGTATGTATATATACTAGTTTGAAAAATATTATATATATATATATCAATATATCGTTGAATATATACCAATACGTATGCAAATACGTACATACATACATTCATATAGTTACATATACACAATCACATAAAATAACGAAAACGAGGGCAGGAACGAACCTGCGTGCAGCACGACGACAATGACGATGATGACGATGAGGGCGATGGTAAAGGTAAGGTATTCTGGCGAGGTGGTGTAGTGTGTTCAGGTGAAGGGAAACAGGGAGGAGGCAGGCTGTCGTCGGCTTACAGTCAGGTTTAACTCCGGCGGACTGCTCGAGTCGAGCGGTGGAGGAGACGCTCGGCAGTGGGTTTTCGGTGTCGTCTCGGCGTTGAAGTGATGGTGTACTCGGGGAGGAAGAGGGGCAGGCAGAGATGTCTCGAGGTCGAGCGGTGAGGGATGAACGGAGGTATCGAGGTCGTCCGGCGGGGAGATATCGATGTGGGCTTCAGCCTTCTCCGGTCGAGTACAGGCTGCAGCGACGTCCACGGTGGGTTGGACGAGTGAGCGGCGGGTCTCGACGGTCAGTTTTTGGCGGAGGATGAGGCGAGGGTATTGTGTGGAAACGGGGAGATGCTCGATGGGTCCGGCGGGGAACAGTAGGTCAGGGGAAAGATGGGTGATCGGCTGTGGTTTGGTTTAGGTATAGAAAATAAAAATAAAAAGGAAAAAGTAAAATAAGAGGATATTTATATATGTGTAGGTCTTGGGTTGACCTAAAAATTGTTGACTTGGTCAAATCCCTCTTGGAATTGGGCTTGGGTTGTCAGGTGGGTATTTTAATAGGGTAGGATTGACATGGTTCAAATAAAAGGAGGGCCAATGTTTGAGGAGGTTGATATTGTGTTACACACTCCAAAAATCATGGAAAAATACATATAAAGAAGAAAAGGTTTATTCACGTGTCATGTCCAACGGGATGGACACCTTAATGCACTTTTGCATAAGAGTGCCCAATAATTAGAGAATTACACAAGTTTGGATTTATGGATTAATTAATTAGAAATAATTGTAATTAGTGTTCTAAAATTAATTAGAAGTACAAGGGACTGAAATTAAGTGGGACACAAGCATCATGAATAAAGTAGACTCAGTGTAGAATATTAGCTAATTTGGGTTGCTCAAAATAGGTCGAGGTTGTCTCCAATTTTGATTAGAACACACAAAGGTACAAGTTAGAAGAGAACAATATTATAAGTTACGCAAGGGTCAAAAAAGAAGACAGGCATGTCTAGGACAAGATTATAAAATTGGTTGGAAGACAATGGCTAGTGTAGTGCTCTAATTATCGAAGCAACGATAAAGTACAACAATCAATAGAGTCATAATTATTTAAATATGATTAATTATCATGCAATCATTTATATATAAAATTATGAAAATACAAAAATACCCTTAATCTGAAAAGTGGGGGTGACAAGTCTACCCTCCTTAAAAGAATTTTGTCCTCAAAATTAAAATAAACTAGCATAAGAACAAATAATCAATAATGAATTATACCTCAAGTCTCAAAGAGATACGGATACTGCTCGCGTATTTCATCCTCTCTCTCCCAAGTTGACTCTCCTGGAGAGTGATGTCTCCATGCAACACGAACCAAAGGAATAGTCTGGTTCCGCAATACCTTCTCTCTACGATCCAAGATCTCAACGGGTTGTTCAGGATAGCTGAGTATTGGTCCAACTTCGATCTCCGAGTGATCTAATATGTGACTAGGATCTGCCACGTACTATCTCAGCTGTGACACATGAAACACGTCATGTACTCCATCTAGAGCAGGCGGCAAGTCAAGTCTATAGGCCACTGCACCGACCCTTTTAAGAATACTGAAGGGACCGATGTACCGTAGACTAAGCTTTCCGCCTCTTCCAAAATGAATCGTGCCTCGTGTCAGAGAAATCTGTAGGAACACCAAATCGCCAACCTAAAACAATAATCTTAACACGCAATCTAAAACAAAACAATCACAAACCAAAAAAAACAAGCTTATACCTGAAACTCTAGGGGTCTGCGGTGGCTATTGGCCCAATGCCGCTGTCTGTCCTGCGCTACTTGCAATCTGTCTCTGATAAGTTTTACCTTTTCTGCTGCATCCACGACCATTTCTGGTCCTAACAAAGCTCTCTCTCCAACATCATCCCAAGATAACGGCGTACGATACCTCCATCCATATAAAGCTTCGAATGGTGACATCTCAATGCTGGCCTGGTAGCTGTTGTTATAAACAAACTCTACTAGGTGTAGATGATCCTCCCAAAAACCTTCGAGATCTAAAACACAAGTGCGTAGCATGTCTTCAAGAGTCTGAATAGTCCTTTCAGACTGCCCGTCCGTCTGGGGGTGATACGCGGTACTGAACTTGAGCTGAGTGCCCAAGCTAGACTGCAGACTCCTCCAGAAATGGAAAGTAAAACGACTATCCCGATCTGAGACAATACTTACAGGAACTCCATGTAATCTGACAATCTGTTGTACGTACATCTCTGCTAACTTCTCTGTTGAAGTACCCACTTTGAATGTTACGAAATGGGCTGATTTTGTCAATCTATCTACGATGACCCAAATCGCGTCATTTTCTCCTGGAGAATGAGGAAGTCCTGAAACAAAATCCATAGTCACATGCTCCCACTTCCATTTTGGAATGGGTAAAGGTTGAAGCAATCCTCCCGGCCTTTATCGATCTACTTTTACCTGCTGGCATACTAAACATCGGGATACAAAGTGTGCTACCTCGCGCTTCATACCATACCACCATACATGCTCCCTCAAATCACGATACATCTTGTTGGCTCCGGGATGCATCGAGTATTGAGAGCGGTGTGCCTCCTGCAAAACTTCTTCGCGTAGCTCTCCACTTGGCACACACATTCTCGTGCCATGCCGTAGAGACCCATCATCCGCAATAGTAAAATCGTCTATCAATCTTGTCCGAACTTGTGCTCTAATATTCCTTAGAGTCTTATCATCATACTGAGCAGCTATAATTCTGTCCATCAGCTTCGATTGTATCTGCAATCCTCATATCTGAATCTCAACACCTGGAACTCGTACTTCAATTTCCAAGCTCTCAAGATCAGCTAATAATTGTCTATCCGAAGTCAAGCACATAGCCATCGGATACCTGCTCAAGGCATCGGTGACTACGTTGGCCTTTCTTGGATGGTACTGTAATGAGATATCAATGTCTTTCATCAACTCTAACCACCTTCTTTGTCTCATATTTAGCTTCTTCTGTGTAAATACGTACTTCAAGCTCTTGTGGTCTATGAAGATCTTCACACGCTCTCCGTACAAATAGTGCTTTCACAGCTTTAGGGAAAAGATAACTGATGCTAACTCCAAATCGTGAGTGGGGTAGTTCTTTTCATGAGGGCATAATTGTCTTGAAGCATAGGCAATTACTTTCCCATATTGTTGAAGAGCGTATCCCAAACCTTTTCCTGAAGCATCACTGTAGATAGTGAATCCACCTGTCCCTGACGGCAACGTCAAAACTGGCGCTATCGTCAATCTCCTCTTTAGGTCATCGAATACGGTTTGACATTCTTCTATCCAAACAAATTCCACGTCTTTCTTGGTCAGCCTAGTCATTGGCTCTGCAATCTTGGAGAAGTCTTGTACAAATCTTCTGTAGTATCCTGCTAGTCCGAGAAAGCTCATAATTTTAGCTATCGTACTAGGGGTAACCCATAATTCTACTGCTTCGATCTTCTTTGGGTTAACTGAAATTCCGTTACCCGTTACCATATGTCCAAGAAATTCAACCTTGTCAAGGAAGAACTCATACTTTGAAAGCTTTTCGTACAACTTCTCTCTCATGAGAGTCTCTAAGACCATCCTCAGGTGCTCTTCATGCTCTTCTGGGGTCTTTGAATATATTAGAATGTCGTCAATATACACCACTACAAACTTGTTAAGGTACTGGTGGAATACCTTGTTCATCAAGTTCATGAATACTGCTGGTGCATTGGTTAAATCAAATGGCATTACTGTGAATTCAAACTGGCCATATCTGGTCCAAAAAGCTGTCTTCGGTATGTCTTCCTTCTTCACCTTTACTTGGTGATAGCCTGACCTCAAGTCTATCTTTGAAAACATATTTGCTCCGCTCAATTGATCGAAAAGATTATCTATCCTCGGCAGCGGATATTTGTTCTTGATAGTGAGGTTGTTCAGAGCTCTATAATCGATACACATTCGTACCGTGCCGTCCTTCTTTGGTATGAATAATACCGGTGCTCCCCATGGCGATGAACTGGATCTAATAAAACATTTGTCTTGCAGCTCCTCAACTTGCTTTTTTAGTTCTACTAACTCGTTGTTGTTGACTCTATAGACATGTTGTGAAATAGTCTCCGCTCCTGGTATCAAGTCTATAGAGAATTCAACATCTCTATCTGGCGGCAAACCTGGCAACTCCTCTGGAAATACATCCAGGAACTCCGCTATAAGTGGATATGGTAACTCCTCTTCTTCCATCCTGGCTCCGCAAAAAGTGCCTCTACTTCGCTCATCTGGCGATCTTGAACTCTGGCCCTCCTGGTGGTCGAAATACTACTCTACCTCCGTCATAATCTATAGAATCATGGTGTTTACTTAACCAGTCCATTCCGAGTACAATATTGTATCTCAGAAGTGGCATAACGAGTAAACTCACACTCAACTCTCGGCCTTCCAATGACACTCTTCCATCCTTACAACAATCACGGACTAGGATAATGCCTCCTCCTATCGTGATCTTGCAAGTCCTATCTAATGGTTCCATTTCTAAACAATGCTTAAGGGCATAAGATACAGATATGAAACTATGGAAAGCACCAGAATCAAATAATGCAAGTTCTGGAATAGAATCGAGTAAAACTGAACCTGAAATCATGTCTCCAGCTGGCTCATCCTCCTCAGTAGTCATGGCGTAAGCTCGTCCCTGTGGTGCTCCTCTCTGCTACTGCTGGTTCTGAGCAAACCTCTACTGCTATGGTGGAAGTGGAGGTCCTCTCTGCTAGCCTCCTGGTACAATAGGTGCTCTGGCTGGTCCTCTCTGAGCTGCTGCTCCTCCCTGGCGAATCTGAATAGCTGGGCAGTCCCTCAATTGATGTGCTGATGATCCACATGACAAACAGGTACCCAAACTTTTCTTGAAGATATCTCTTGTATGTCCCATCTTTCCGCAATACGCACATGGGACAACGGGCTAATTCTGTCTCTGTGGTTGCTGTTGCTGAATATGTCCTCGAACTGGTGCATGTTGCTGGTGTTGCTGCTGGTACGGCCTTTGTTGTTGTTGTTGTTGTTGAAAGTGTGGGCGCTTAGCCAGTCCTGTGTTACCACTGGCTCCTCCAGAAGTATCGCATCCTCTCTTGGGTCTGAGGTCCAAGTCGTCTTTGGCAATCTGGGCCTCCATCAGAATACCCTCAAATATAGCGGTACGTCATCCTGAAGTACGAGAATTGATCTCTCTATTCAATCCCTTTCTGAATTTTTGTGCTCTATCTCCTGGATCTTGAATCATTGATGGCGCGAATCGACTCAATCGGCAAAACACTGTGGCATATTCGTCGACTGACATGCCTCCTTAGATTAAGTCATGGAACTGACTCTCCAATGCTCCTAAAACCAAGTCAGGAAAGAATTTCTCCTTGAAGAGTTTCTTAAAGTCCTCCCAAGTAAGTCCTTCGACAGCGAGTCTCGGCTCAGTACCATACCACGTTAGTGTGATATCAAACATCTGACTGCCAGCGGCCTCTATCTGAAGAATCTTCGGGATCTGTGATAAGCGCAAGTTTCTCTCTCTGTCCTCTAACCAATCGTCAGCATATAGTATTCCTTTTGTGCCTTTGAACTCTCGAGGCATCATCCTCTAAAGTCCACTATGGTACCTGGCCTCTGTTGTTGCTGGCCAGGATGTTGCGGTTGTCGTGCTACTCTCTCCACAGCCTGGAGAGCCACCTGATGAGCATTCTCCATGCTTTCTCTCATCAATTCTGTCTGCGCTTGGTGTGCTTCTGCTTGCACTCTCTGAGCCTCAACTTGAACACGCTGAGCTTCTGTTGTTACTCTCTGGGCCTCTAGCATGCCCTGTATCAGTACGAACATATGTGCCCCGTCAGTGGGCACTCCTCCAGGAATCGGTATCGGCGGTGGTGGAAGGTTGTTTGTCATAGCTGGGGCAATCCTCTGAATAGGTGAAGAAGGAATCCCGTTAGCTGCAGATACTCCCACATGAACAGGAGATGTAGAAAGAACTCCAGGTGTCTGTTCGTCAGGTTGAGAGGTGGCAGACCTCTCTGAAGTTGATGCTCCCATTCTCATGGATCTAGTATTCGGCGGCATCCTGAATACAGATCAAAAGAATCAATGATAGATACGATATTATCAAGGAAGGACTAAAAAATTCTAAAAGAATCAATCAATTAGAATAGCATTGCGAAGATCAGAATCTCCTAGGGTTATTGAGCATACTCTCTTCCTAAATCATATTTTCTATATCCTATCGCAGGCTCGTAGCAGTACAACTAAGTTATCGCACTACCACGATATTGCACAATTTATGAAACTTGACCTGCATGGGCCACCACTAAAAACGTGTCATGATCCGCACCCGGTATAGGGGCACGAGAGCGTGGGTACGTCCAGCCTACGCCGCAGCATCGGCGGTAGAACGCTGTCTGGGTCACAATAATACTATATAACTAAAACATGTCAATGATGTCACTCTCCACAAGGAGGACAATACACATCTCATAATGTCTCATAATGTAAACTCAATCATAACAACTATAAGAGTATAAAGGCACGATAAGAGATAAGAAGAATGACATAGTCAACACCATGTCTCAAAATATAGATAAAACACAGTCTAGCTATCCAACACAAGTCTCCACAAGTCTCAAATTAAACTTAACATAAGTCTAAACATAAACTAAAATAACCTCAATAAGTCTCAGTGCATAATATAAATACTATCTAGATAGCTGCAGACAATGTCTCATCTAAAGGAATAGTCTCCTCTAAGATCTCTGGTGTGTAGTTTGCATCTATACCCGGTCCATAGTGTATGGTACAGAAATCCTCAAGATCCTCTGGAAAAAATATCCAGTCAGGATTGGAACGTAGTACAAGCACTAATAGCAGTTCCACATATATTGACAAAAACTATAACACAGTGTAAAAAAATATAAGACAGATATGGATAACTGGCAATACGAAATACTGGAATAAGGGAATGCTGGAATAAAGAAATACTGGAACATCATCATCAATATACATCTAGCAATGAATAAAAATACAAGTACACACAAGAACAATGAACTGGTATGTAAGTATGTACAAGAAAAATAACTAGAACATGTGGAGATGCTAGATCAATATACTATAGATACATGTCAAGAATTATCTAACTAAGTGTGTGAAACGTCAGCATATCATGTGATCAGCTTGGGACTGATCAGGCTCATTATATTGGTTAGCTATCATCCTTAAGGTCAGGCTAACCATCCGGATAGCTATGATGCGAGTAATAGTCAGGCGAACCACATGTAATACCTATGAGGCATGTAATGGTCAGGCTGCACCGACGTGAGTTGTAGGTGAGCTATGATGCATGTAAAGTTTGGGTATGATCACATAAGATACTAATATTTCCCCATTTTTCTCCAGCTAACACGATGGATTCCAATCATGACTCCTCATGACAGGTCTCAATGATGCCAACTCGTGTACATAACAGTGTCAGAGTCATGTATGCTATACAACAAGAATTATAGAGATAATCAACATAATAGAAACTGTCAGAGAATGTACTCGTCTGTGGTCCTTAGCTGGCAATACCAATGTTCGGGTTCCAAGGTATCGTCTGAGTGGTCCAACAGTCCTATAGATATATCATAAACACAATACTGCATCAGATATTACACTAATACACAATCAAACACCATGATCTTAGGAATGACGCTAGGGGTCACGTCTGTAGTTGTTGTGCATAACAGACAGTCAAAGGTACGATCACGCCAGTACGTCAGTGTATATATGGCAGTCTGCTATCATTGTATATGGTCACAGGTCAATGTAACTATGGGGTATCTGTGGTTACACTCTAGTAGATAGACATATAATACTTATTATCTATCATATACATTAATACTAATTAATTATAATTATGATAGATAAATGTATGTATATACATACTTAATAGAGTTTATACTATATATATATTTATATACGTATACATGTACATGCTAATCAATTTTTATACATATTAAATGTATACTACCTATACAATACATATACGTATGTATATATATACTAGTTTGAGAAATATATTATATATATACCAATATACCTTTGAATATATACCAATACGTATGTAAATACGTATATACATACATTCATATAGTTATATATACACAATCACATGAAATGACGGAAACGAGGGCAGGAACGAACCTGCGCGTGGCACGACGACGATGACGATGATGACGACGTGGGCGATGGTGAAGGTGAGGTATTCCGGCGAGGTGGTGTAGTGTGTTTAGGTGAAGGGAAACAGGGAGAAGGCGGGCTGTCGTCGGCTTACAGTCGGGTTCAACTCCGACGAACTGCTCAAGTCGAGCGGTGGAGGAGACGCTCGACAGCGGGTTTCCGGCGTTGTCTCGGCGGTGAAGTGGTGGTGTACTCGGGGAGGAAGAGGGGCAGGCAGAGATGTCTCGAGGTCGAGCGGTGAGGGATGAACGGAGGTGTCGAGGTCGTCCGGTGGGAAGATGTCGACATGGGCTTCAGCCTTCTCCGGTCGAGTACAGGCTGCAGCGACGTTCACGGCTGGTTGGGCGAGTGAGCGACGGGTCTCGACGGTCAGTTTTCGGCGGAGGACGAGGCGTGGGTGTTGTAAGGAAACGGGGAGATGCTCGACGGGTCCGGCGGAGAACAGTAGGTCGGGGGAAAGATGGGTGATCGGCTGTGATTTGGTTTAGGTATAGAAAATAAAGAAAAAGGAAAAAGTAAAATAAGAGGATATTTATATATGTGTAGGTCTTGGGTTGACCTAAAAATTGTTGACTTAGTCAAATCCCTCTTGGAATTGGGCTTGGGTTGTCAGGTAGGTATTTTAATGGGCTAGGATTGACATGGTTCAAAATGAAAGGAGGGCCAATATTTGAGGAGGTTGATATTGTGTTACACACTCCAAAAATCATGGAAAAATACACATAAAGAAGAAAAGGTTTATTCACGTGTCGTGTCGAACAGGATGGACACCTTAATGCACTTTTGCATAAGAGTGCCCAATAATTAGAGAATTACACAAGTTTGGATTTATGGATTAATTAATTAGAAATAATTGAAATAGGTGTTCTAAAATTAATTAGAAGTATAAGGGACTAAAATTAATTGGGACACAAGCATCATGAATAAAGTAGACTCAGTATAGAATATTACCCTAATTTGGGTTGCTCAAAATAGGTCGAGGTTGTGTCTCTAATTTCGATTGGAACATACAAGGGTACAAGTTAGATTTATTAAGAATTAAAATACAATCGGTTGCGATGAATATTGCACGTCTAAAATGAAGCACAAGAGAACAATATTATAAGTTACGCAAGGGTCAAAAAAGAAGATAGGCATGTCTAGGACAAGGTTGTAAAATTGGTTGACAGATAATGGCTAGTATAGTGCCCTAATTATCGAAGCAACGATAAAGTACAATAATTAATAGAGTCACAATTATTTAAATATGATTAATTATCTTGCAATCATTTACATATAAAATTATGAAAAGACAAAAATACCCTTAATCTGAAAAGTGGGGGTGACAACCATGGCTCCACAGAAGACTCCCATACTCTGCTTTGCTGCTCCTCTGATGAACTCAAACTCTGGCTCTCTTGGTGGTCTACACAAAACTCTGTCTCCACGATAGTCGATACTAGCATGGTGCCTACTCAACCAATCCATCCCGAGTACTATATCTTAACTCGAAAGTGGTATTACGAGTAAGCACGTGCTCAACTCCGGCCTCCCAATGTGACTCTCTGATCCTTGCAAACATCACTGACTAGGATAATGCTATCCCCGGTCATGATCTTGCAAGTCCTTGCCAACGGTTCAGTCTCACGATGATGCTTCAAAGCAGAAGATACAGATACGAAACTATGTGAAGCACCAGAATCAAATAAAATATGAACTAGAAAAGAATCAAGATAGACCGAACCTGAAATAACATCTCTGACTGGCTTCTCATCCTAAACTGTCAAGGAAAAACCTCGTCCCTGCTGAGCACCCCTCTGCTGTTGCTGGTGTTATGCGAACCTCTGCTGTGTTGGCAATGGAGGTCCTTTCTACTTACCCACTGGTGGCCTCGTGGGTGCTCTCTATGCCTGGGCTCCGCCCTGAGATGGACGAGCTGGACCTTGAGGACAATCCCTTAGGTTGTGGTCCCCTGATCCGCAGAAGAAGCACTTGCATAATCTCATTCTACACACATCATATCCATGACCCGGCTTCTTGTAGAATGGGCAAAGAATTGCTGGCTGATCTAGCCTCTAAATCTAATGTGCCTATTGTACTGGCACTCTAAACGGTACAGGTAACTATTGTCTCTAAGGCTGGAAGTGCCTCTACTGCTGCTGAAAGTGAGGTTGTTTCGCTGGGCCCGCACTACTACTAGCTCCAAGATTATCCCTCATCATCTTGGAGGTGAGATCCAAATCATCCTCTTTCAGTTGTGCCTCCGCTAGAATCTCCTCAAATGTAGCAGTGCGGTATCCACTATTATAAGATTTGATCTCCCTATTTAGACCTTTTTTGCACTTCCTGGCCTTTCCCCGAAGATTCTGCCCCTTCACAAAGTAACCCAATCTACAGAACTCTGCTGTGTACTCGTCCACTAACATGCTCCCCTGGACGAGGTCCTGGAACTGACTCTCTAGGGAACTCATAGCCATGTTCGGAAAGAACTTCTCCTTGAAATGCTCCTTAAATGTCTCCCAAGTTAGTCCTGGTGCTGTGATTCTTGGGTCTATCATGAACCATGTCAAAGTAATATCAAACAGCATGCTCCCCCTGCCTCCACCTGTAGGCTCTCTAGAATCTATGCCAACTACAGGTTTCGCTCAATATCCTCGATCCAATCATCCGTAACAAAATTCCCTCGGTGCCCTTAAAGTCCTTGGGCCCCATCTACTTGAAGTAAATGATAGTCCCTGGCCTCGGCTGCTGTGAGGTGGACTGAGGTGGTGGCACATGTGGCTGGACTAAGACAACCCTCTCTACTATAATGAGTGCTAGCTGGTGGGCATTCTCAATGCCCTACCGTATTACCTCAGACTGATGCTGCTGGGCCTCCGCCTGGGCCCTCTGGGCCTCCATCATCTGCTAAAATAATATAAATATCAGCACTAAATCAACTGCTGGTGGGGGTGGTGGAAGCTCATCTGATACTGTAGGCATGGTCCTCTGTACTAGAGGTAGAGCACCCCTGAAAGCTGCTTCAGTAATGCCCACCTGGACCGGTGAAGCGGCCCTCTGAGCTGAAGCTTGTGGAGCAGTGGCTGCTACTGCCCTTCTTAGAGGAGGCAAAGTGACCGACCTCGCTGATACTGCACCTGAGCGTTGGGATCGCATCTTCGGTGGTATCTTGAAGATAGATTGAAACAAAGGAATCAATATTGAGTAAGATACGATATCATCGAAGAAGGACAGAATTATTCAAAGTAAACAAGCATTCAGATTGATAAGGAAAGCAAAAGCAATAAGTTGGAAGTGTTCCTAGCTGTGATTGAGTATACTTTCATCCTATATCCTATATCCTAAAATAGGCTCGTAGCAGCACTCTAAGTCTTAGCACTACTACGATATTGCACTAATTGCGAGCACTTGACCTGCATGGGCTACCACTAAAAATATGTCATGACCCGCACCAGGAATAAGGGCATGAGTACGTGAACCACGCCCAGCCTATATTGTAACAATGACATAGAATGTTGTCTAGGTCAATAATACTATTTAAATATCTCATACAATATATATAAGGTACATGTCATGTTATCTCAACTCCAAATGGAGAAACAATATAATATATGATAATGAAATCAATACTCAATCACACTATCAAACTAGAGGAAGAAATAGCATGATATAGAATAAAGGAAAGAAGCACAAGAGTCATAAATATATCTCAAGTCCAACAATAAATCACAACAACATAGTCTTTAAAATAATAGTACATGTCAAGTCTAAGAGTCAAATACAATACCAAAAAACTAAGTATCCTCGATGACTAATGCTACATCTTCCTGGACTAGACATGCTATCTCTCCAGCTGGCTCACCATCTTGTGACCAGTAATATGTGGGACACATCTACACTAACCAGTCATCTAAAAAATATATCCAATCAAGATTGGAGCAAAGTACAAAACTCTGAAAGCAGTTCCAAATATATGGTAAAGCATATATGATACGTAATAGAAAAGAATACAAGATATACTAGCAAATAGGAAATAAAAATAAACTAGAATAAGTAGGTAAAGTATTGGAAGGAAAGAACAAACAATATGGAATAACTACAAGTAATGGAAATAGATAATACTAGCTAATGTGCATTAAAGTACAAGCTCGTTATGTGATCGGTTTAGGTTGAACATGAATACAATAAGGTAACTCGATTATATATGTGATGTGTAATCGACATATACACAAATACACTGGGCTTTGATCACATAACTAACTCCTACTTTCCCGTCCCCAACCAATAATCATAGATTCGATCACGACACATTGCGAACACGAGTAATATAGGCATATTGTACACAAGACAGTATGTGAACACGAAGTATATGATAATTAATATCTGATGCATACAATAAAATACATGTGACAGAGTACCCGCTGAACACGGTAAGGGGATAACATCTCTTGACAGGATCCATATAGTTCCAGTCTGTGTAACCACTGTGTCAGAATCAAGTATAAAGTTCTAAAACATGTGATATATACACTATCATGAAATAAAAACTAATAGGAAGATATACTCATCTCTGGTACTGAGCAAAGGGTGTATCTCGATGCCTAAACTGGTGTCACACAATCCTATTTAGGAGATACTATATCAGATGGTGCAATAGAGTGATAAAATGCTAAGATAAGTTAAACATGATATTTTAGGTCAATAATAGGTCAACACTAAGGTTTTAGGCTCATATTGGTCACTAACTAGCTAAATTTAGCTGTACTAGGTTATTCCTAAATGATATGGTCATTACTCATATATAAATATACTGTAACTTGTATATAGCTATCTAACTACTTCAGGATTGATACTAATAGCACTAACTTATAACTAATGACTGATACTAACTATTAACCACTACCAACTTAACTAATATATATATCACTAACTGACACTTTTATAATACATAATCAGCTGATACTAATCATAGCTAACTAATACACCCACTGTTAACTCACAACTAATAACTGACATTCCAATATCTGATACCAACTGTTATATATATATATATATATATATATATATATATATATATATATATATATATATATATATATATACTAACTGACCTTAATACTATCTGACACTTACTCAACTTAATTAACTGAGATACTACACTGACATCTAATCTTGATTTTCTAACAGCTACAACCCCAATTATACTAAATTAACTAGCTGATATCAACCACACATACACTTGCACATCACCATACCTTTCCTGATACAAGGACCCAATACCTCACAACTGAGACACAAGCTTACCCGCACTTACCTAAACATCTAACCCCATTATCACTACCTGGATACCTCATTAAATAGCCTTGCCCACGCATAAACAGGAATTTCCCAATTCCCCATATGAATATAAGTGTTTCAGGCCAACTATGCAGTATCTAGTGATTAACTTCAACCTGAACCTTCTCAATAATATAATACATCACCCTACACTCCCTTTCCTTTAGCACAACTGATACCCAAGTACCAGTGTAAATCATGTTTTGCCTATCCTCTGTACCTGTTGTATGTGCATTCAGGTTCCCAATTACAGCTACTGCTGATATATGCTCTAAAACCTGATACAAGTACTTTTCCCCTCCTCCTTTACTTGCCCGAGCCCCCAACTACAATTATTGTCTATAACATACCCGAGCCAATCAATTACTTGGTTGTGGTACACAACAGCCTTGATGTTTGCACAATGCACATTATCAAGTGCTCGAGTCTGTACAGTCACAAGGCTCTCTCCAACTTACAGTTATACCACCATCAACACAATCACAGTGAATCTCCTTATCTCATCATATATACATACACTTAAATGAATGCACCACTGTTGTGCATAATGTTATTATTGCATTGCTCATAGTGATACCTCCCCCCCTAATTATGCATAAAAACCTATGTAGGAGTGTCAACTCACATTAATAGAGCCTAGGTCTTCTTTATATAGGTAGCCTTATGCCGTAAGAGGGTTCCTAGTGGTCAAATGCATAATTTGAAACCTAAAATAAAGGCAAAATTTATATATATACCTATTGGGAGATGGATTCCCAATAAAATACTCAAATAGACCTGATCCGGATACAAACTCATTGCCAAAAGCTCCTTCTCTAAGGGCTCCTTGCAAATACAAGCTCCAATGCTCCTTGCCTGAAGAAATTGAGAGAAAAAGGAAAAAACTGGGTTTAAATTAATGGAGGGATGAAGTGAATTAGGGATCTAGAAAATTGGGTCTCTAAATGAATGGAGAAATGAGAAAAGAGAAAAAATCCTCCACATAATGTAGCCGGTCCCCCTTTTTCCCTCTCCAAGTCACAACAAATGTCCAAGCTACCGCTACTTAGTTAATATGTAGAATATTAAGGAAGGGCTATTTTGAAAAGTTTCTAAACTTATCCAAATTACGCTAATCCTTCTAATTAACTAATGGTAATGGGTCTAATGGACCTAGTCCAATATTGGCTCAATTATTGTCATGACAAGTCTAATTGGGTTCATTAGTGTCAAGTCTAAATAGTAGGTTAGCCCACTAACTATAAGTAGATAATACAAACATAATTTAAATAAATAGCACACTATAATTAAATATTAATTACTAAAATAAATACAAATGCAAAATGACTAGATTTCCCTCATCTAGAAATTTGCTAGTGACAATAATGCCTCGAATGGTGCCATCTGAATACTTTCCTAATAACTGTTGTTATACGAGAACTTGACTAGGTGAAGGTGATCCTCCTAATACCCTCCAAAATCCAAAGTACAAGCCCGCAACATGTCCTCCAAAGTCTGGATGGTTCTTTCTGACTGATCGTTTGTTTGAGGATGATAAGAGGTACTGAACCTCAACTTGGTGCCTAGACTCTGGTGCAACCTCTTCCAAAAATATAAGGTGAACCGAGTGTCTCGATCTGATATGATACTCATTGGGACACCGGGTTGTCTTACTATTTGCCGCATGTACTTCTCTGCCAACTGCTTGTTAGACTGTCCTACTCGGAAAGGAAGAAAATAAGCTACTTTCGTGAGTCAATCCACTATTACCCAAACTGTATTACAACCAGTTGGAGATCTAGGTAAACCTGTCACAAAGACCATCGTGATGTGCTCCATCTTCCACTCCGGGATAGGAAGCGGCTGTAGTAATCCTGCTGGTCTCTGTTGGTCGGCCTTCATTTGTTGACACACCAAACATCGAAAGAAGAATCGTGCTATCTCCCTCTTCATCCCGTTCTACCAAAAATATTGCTTGATATCTTAATATATCTGGTACCTCCTGGATGAATTAAGTACTGAAAACTATATACCTCGGTCATGACTTCTTGTCGTATATCCCCACTTGGTACATAGAGATGAATTCTGAATCTGAGTATTCCGTCTTCATGAATCGTCAACTCTTTTCTAAGACCAGACTCACATTCTACCCTAAGTTTCTGAATCCCCAGATCCTCTGCTTGAGCTATCTTAATCCTCTCTGCCAAGGTAGACTGAACCTATAAACTGGACAATACTCCTATGTCCTACGGAAGCACTATCTCGATCCCCATCTCTTGAAGATCTCTTAAAATATGTTGCTGAGATGTCAATATGTATGCACTGCTTCTCCTGCTAAGAGCATTCGCTACCACATTTTCCTTGCCTGGATAATACTAGAGCTCCAAGTCATAATCCTTTAACAACTCTAACTACCTTCTCTGCCTCATGTTCAAGTCCTTTTGGGTGAATACATACTTCAGGATTTTATGATCTGTAAATATCTCTACCCGATTGCCATATAAGTAGTATCTCCATAACTGAAGTGCAAACACCACTGCTGCCAACTCTAAGTCATGAGTTGGGTAGTTCTTCTCATGATCTCGAAGCTGTCGAGATGCATAAGCTATCACTCTTCCATATTGCATCAATACACACCCCAGTCCCTTAATGCATTACAATATACTGTAACCCCTCCAAAACCTACTGAAAACTTATGAATCGATGCTGAAATCAACCTCTTATTCAACTCCTTGAAGGTTGCCTAACACTTTGCTGACCAATCAAACTTAGCCTTCTTGCACTTTAAACAGGTCAATGGTACTGAAATCCTTACAAAGTCTGCCACAAACCTTCTATAATATCCTGCCAAGCCCAGAAAACTATGCACTTCTGCCACTGTCTTTGAAACTGGCCAACTCTCTACAGCTTCAACCTTCTTCGAATCCACTGACACTCATGCTCCAGAGATGATGTGACCAAGAACGATACATGATCTGACCAAAACTCGTACTTGCTGAGATTTGCATATAATTGGTGTACCCTAAAAATCTATAAGACCTTCCTAAGATGCTATTTATGCTCCTCTTCGCTACTGGAATAGACAATAATGTCTTCTATGAAAACCACCACGAATTTATCTAGGTACGACATAAAGATGCAGTTCATCAAATCCATAAATACTGTCGGAGCATTTGTTAGTCCGAATGGCATAACTAAGAATTCATAATGCCCATATCATGACCTAAATATGGTTTTAGGTATATCCTGCTCCCGAACTCTTACTTGATAATATCCTGATCGAAGATCGATCTTGGAAAAAACCTTGGCCTTGCTCAACTGATCAAATAAGTCATCTATCCTTAGTAGTGGATACTTGTTCTTCAATGTCACTGTGTTCAGCAGCCTATAGTCGATACATAATCATTTTGATCCATCCTTCTTCTTTACTAGAACTATTGGATCTCCCCAAGGTGATCCACTGGTTCGGATGAGCTTCTTTGCCTTCAGTTCTTCTACGTATTGGTACCGCATATCCAATTCTGATGGTGCCATTTGGTGAACCTTACAAGATATTGTTCATGCTCCAGGAATCAATTATATTCAAAATTTTATATCTTTTACTGGTGTAACCCCGGAAGTTCTTCTGGAAAGATATCTAGGAACTCCTTGACTATCTTAGGAAGTTGTTCTTTTGTTATTGTTGCCACTGTAATCTTCGCTTCATACTGGTCTCCCACAAACCTATCAAAGACAGAGTCTTCCGTTCCTGGGATAATAAATAATACCCTACCCTTATGGTAATCTATCATAGCATGATTGTCTCTCAACCAGTCCATGCCTAAAATAACGTCGAAGTTACCCATAAGGAACTCGATCAACCGTGGAGGTAATGAATGCTCGCAAACTACGGCTGGACACATTATACACACTCTACTAACTTCTACGAGCCTATTACTAGTGAGTATATTCAACCTCTCTAGCAATGCCTTAAATTCAATCTAATGTGTGTCGCAAATCATGCAGATATAAATGAATGAGATGCACCTGAATCAAACAATGCTATATCAGGAAAAGAGATAACAGAAATGTTACCTGCCACCACATCGCCCGATGCCAAAGCTTCCTCCAAGGACAAAGTGAATGCTTGCCCTTAGCCCTACTGCTCTCCTCGTTGTTGCCTCCCTTGGAAGCGTTGTTGTGGCCTCTGCTGGCCTTGTTGCTGATTTTGCTGTTGTTGGTACATCTGAGCTTGCGTCGGTAATGGACGTTAAGCTAATGGTCGTACTGATATCGTTGGCCATCTCTGTTGGACTGCCCCTGGTGTTGGCAGTGCCAAAAATTGCTGCACTGGCCCTCCTGGCCTCTACAGCAATGGACAATTGGCAATCTGGTGATCTGGGCTGCCATGCCTCATACACAACCCATTAGCTGTCCTGCACACATATCTAGTATGATCTCCCTTGCCATAGTAGGTGCAACCCATCGGTGCTCCCTGACGTTGTTGTTGTTGCTGCTGTCTCTGCTGTTGCCGAGTCGGTACTGTCACTGTCAAATCTGTCATCCTCTGCGGTACTGAATCATAGATACAAATGCCAGGTAATGGTGTTGATGTTCGGGGTACTCCTCTATCTCATCCTTTATTTTGAGCATGAGACCTCTTTTAGCCTCCTATCCTCACTGACAACCTCTGCATGGTAAGCCCGTGCCTCCGAGCTGCTATCAATACTTCTTCATAAGTCTGGTAGTCGTGTCTCTCTACTATTTGTAGAATCTCCAGATGAAGTCATTGCTTGAACCTCATCATTTTTTGATTCTGTAGACACCATCGTCGGAGCAAATCTACTCAGCCTACATAATTCTGCTGTATATTCGTCCACAGTCCTACGGGTCTGCTTGAGACTGATAAACCTCTGCTGGAGCTTATATTTTGCTACAACCCCAAAATACTTAGCCCAGAATCGAGTCCTGAATTATCCTAAGAGATAGGATGCCTCAAGCCAACCTCCACTGACGTCCACCAGTCACGGGCAACGTCTTGAATCTACAGTCAGAGTTGGTCAACTTGTTCATCAGCCGGAACCTTTACTGCCACCAGAATAACCTTGATGTCTTACAACTATGCATTTGTTGGGATGGCATCCCCTGTGCTATCAAAGTACCTCGGGTTAAGTCAAAAAAATCGAACCGATGCCTCCGATTCAGTCCTCCCGCCTTACTTTAGAGCCATCTGTAAACCTTGACTCGACAAGGCATTCTACTCTTTTTGTTGGAACTGCTGATGTTGTTGTACTACCATCTGATGCTGCTGCATAGCCATCATTCCTCGAAGGATCTCTAATAATGTCAGGGTTTCAAGTACCGCTGGTACTACTGGGGGTATGGGGATTTCAGGGGCTAGTTGCTCAACATGTCCAACTTCTGGTTCAATTGTGCTAGCTTGCTCAATTACTGGCTCTATCCGGATCTGACTCTAATCAGGTGATACCTCTCATTATTGCCTAGGGAAACCCTGTCCTGCCAGGCCTGCTACTCCAATAATTGAGGAAGCCCTAATAGGAAGGATAAGAAATATCATGAATATGACGGAAATGATCAAGTAGGCAAGCAGTTTTGACAGTTCAAGCATCGGTATTGAGGAAGACAAATCAAGATATAAAAGGAGACACGTTTGATTGAGACTCCTATGACCATAATACCCCACAAGTCTAAAAATACTGACCGGCATGGGCCACTATAAAAATCTTGTCACGTCCCAGTACCAGAATACGAAGACAGACATGGCCAGCTACCCGGTAAAAGGTATAGAACGTCGTACGGTGATCACGACTATAACTAGACAGGGAGTGCATACTACAAGTAAGTCACTTAGGGTGACATAGAACATCTATTGTCTCAATCATTCAAGTAAGGAAAATAAACATAGAATATATATGATAAAGTAGAAAGGCGTCCCAAATGCGCTATCAAAATATTCTAGAAACTAGCTGTACAAAATAAGAAACTAGCGGAGTAGAAAAAGTACATGACCATGATTAGCTGCAGTCTGATTAATTACAATCATGTAAAGGAAACTAAATATCCAGATTTACGGCTAACAAGTGCCGGTGGCTAAAAACCAAAAAGAGTAAAATATACAATGACGAGCAGAAAAGAAGAAACACACTCGTGTCCCTCAGCGGTTATTCATCTGGTGCGCGTCATGGTTCAGGGGAAAGTGAGTTGGATCCTAAGGTGCTAGCTCTAAACCTGGCCATGCAAAACTAGTGGGGTCAGACCCCAAATATCAAGTACCACAAAGGGAGTACGAATGAAGAAACAAAACTAGTATATATATATATATATATATATATATATATATATATATATATATATATATATATATATATATATAGAGAGAGAGAGAGAGAGAGAGAGAGAGTTATGCCTCATAGTTTAGGCCCATAGCCTATCAAGATACATCAATCCAACCTCACAATCAAACAAGGACAACGGTTAAACTACCTCGTAGTTTCGTCTGCCATATAGTTTTGGTCCATGTTCCTAACTATTTAACATAAGGTACAAACACAAACAAGTTCAGTTACAGAATCGGCTAATAACTTATATGACTTGCTAGATAGAGTCTAGGTTATACCAGAGATAGTATACATATAAGAATTCTCAGATCAAACCATGTGCTAGCAGGGCTAGCCGAGACATGAATTGTCGCATAGCACATAGTATTATACACCAATCCCTCATAAGTCTACCTTGCTAAGATGCATAGAATACATAGTATAATATAATAGTCGAATATTATCATCCATTAATGAGGAGTTAAATAATATTCATAGGGGTCCGCCTGCACTCTCCAGATAAATATTTGAGGGTGGCTGGCTAAGCGTGATCTCAGGATTTAGTCCCTCTCAATGCTCTACATATTTTAGTTGCCTAGTTAACCCTATGGTTAGCTAGAATCACATGGTGTAGTCAAATATTTATTCCTTATATATTTTATACATAGTATTAATACGCTAGATACGAATCCACTTTGTCACTTGGCAGTCCAATTTGGATTCACCTAAGCATGATGCAACAATCAAACAATTTCTAGCCACGCTTGGTTATTGACCAACTATTATATCCATGATGGATAAAATAATATTATATCACATGTCGCATAGCACATAGGTACACCTTGGAGTGAAACATGTAACATAATCGCGTAGGAATACTTAGCACATAGGAACATATAACATGTAGTAAGTGAATCAGTACGGATATCGATAGTCGAGTCAAGTTACCAACCATTGGTCATTCACATGATTCCTAGCACATAGCAACACATAGGTTATGTCAGGCACATAGGTAGTCATAGTCACTTGGCGCATGGTCTATTTCTACACATGGTCGGGTCAGGCGTATAGTCAGGTCCAACACATAGTCATTAGTTCTCATACACTTATAATCATCAAGTTTACATATGAAATCACAAAATCAAATAGAACATCCAACCCAAGCAAATCAATAAAATATGTGTATAGGGTCGCATGACGGTCAGGGGCGCATAAAACCAGGGATGCATAGACTATCGGTCGGATGGGAAGTCGGTCGCATATGTCTCCAGGACATATACTCCGGGCAAAAGTTTACTCTTCGGGTCAAGTGCCGAAGTGATGGGCAATAAATGCGTGTTAAAGAAGTGACTGAAGTGATAGATGTGACAAGTCATAAAGTGTATCAGGAAGATAAGACAAAAGTCATAAAAAGATGTGTCAAGCCGGTGTAGAGCCATGAGTTCAAAAGAAGAGAGGCGCATGCTTTACTGGCCACATGAATACTCGACCACATGGATGCTTCTTGGACTTAGTGAAGTTTTTATTCGTTCAGTAAATAAAACATAAGAAGTTCCATCATTAAGACTTTTTTAAGTACTTAACTTCAGAACGTTTGTGTAATAATCAGTCGTGCATCCAATAAGATGGACACATATTGAAAGGTATATGCGGCAAGGAGTTCAGGCTGCATGGCACTCTCTTCTGCATATGGTGATGGCCGCATGAACACTTTATATTCTCCAAACAGCATGTTTCGGCCATGGAAATTATGACAAAGAAATTTTAATGGGAATACTGATAAGTCTATATGGGTAAATGAGAATAAGAAAATTTAGTTGGTAGAGTTGAAGATAAAAAGATGTTATAAATGAAGGGATTAAAAAAAAATTGGAGCCTTATGGAAAATTGAGCTAGGTCGAAATAGGGTTAAGGATTCTTAAAGATTATTGAGACTTAAATAAGGTTATGAGAATGGAGTTTGGAAGGAACTAGATCCTAAATTTAAGCAACTAGTCAGAAAGGAAATAGATATAGTAGATAAATATGACCAGAAATTGACTCTTTGCTATGGTAATTGATAAAAATTGGGTGTTGAAGGAAGTATACATCTATTAAGTCCAGAACAATAGACCATGGTTGGAGAAACTCTTTATGTACAAATTAGATTTAGGAGACTTTGGGATTTTGTAAACGTCGGGGATAAATTATGGTTATAGCGCAAAGGATATGAGGATAAATTTTTGACTCAAAGAAAGAAAACTTTAAGTGGTAAGCTAAAGTGGTATAAATTTATAATTACCTTAAGATTTATGATATCAGACTTAGACCCTTACTACCTCCTCATTTATGATAACTAAATGATTAGACTAACAAATAGATATCTTGTTAGGTTTGTTTGTTGAGTGGATTGATGCTTGGGTAACTAGATGGTACAGCCGGTGAACTTAGATTACATATACTTGGTAGTTTGTTTTAGCAATCGTAAATTTGGATAACTGTACTTAAGGATTTTGCCACCAATACTGCAGATTGATAAGCTAGCATCAAAGATATAGTAATATAGGTATCGATTGCTATATATCAAAAGATGAAAATGCACATGGAGGTTATAGTGCTAGGTCAAATATAGTGGACTATCTATACTAGATAATGAATTTTATCAAGGTAGAACCTATGTAGTTGGATGAGAAGTATACTGAGATAAACTAACGGAACCTCGGGATCAAGGTAAAGCAATATAAATGGCAATAAGAAAAGATTCAAGAGGGATATAAACTTTTGAGCATACAAAGTTAAGGAAATATTTAGAAAATTTTGAAAATTGCATTGTTTGATGGTTGCCGGAGGGGTCTATACTTTGAAGCTGAAGGTTATTGGACCATGATTGAAGGTGCTTATAGTTGAAGCCAGGATTTAATATCCTGGTAAGGTATAAAAGTTGTAGGAATAATGATGAAGGAAAAATATCATGGTCGGGTAATCCAAGATGAAGAATTAATGACTCAAGGAATACAGGCTCGCGCAATGATGATCTTAGTAATTGTAAATTATAACTGTCTTTGGAATTTTAAGAATTTAGTATAAGTAGAATGTGGTGACTAAGCACTAAGGATTTACATATTTCGGGATAAGAAGATGACTTTCGACTACAGTATGACTCATTGATCATTTTTAGAGGATAAGTAGCAAGAATTTAAATGATTAAAATAATGATTAAGGAAAATATACCTTGAGTTTTAAAAATACTATTTTCAAAAATGAGCTTGATGGGCAAATACGATAGCGACCAAACAAATTTTCAGGAGGTGGCTGACCTGGAGGAATCTAGTAACCTATGGATTAATATAAACTTTATGTGATAAGAACTTAGGAATAATAATCAATACTTCAAGGAATATCATTCTGACTAATGATGAGTGCTGGTTAATAATGTTTAGTTTTGATTATAGGAAGCACGAATTCAAATATTTAAGTGTATGAATAATGAGGTTCATTATCAGAAGATACTAAAGATAGTGGTCCGAGTGATCCGATAGCAAATAAGTGCACATAGGATTGTTTATTGGGCGATCATGGTTCGAATTTTAATTTTGAGGACAGAATTTTCTTAAGGTGGGTAGTATGTAAAACCCCCTATTTTTATTTTATTTTCTCTCCACCTAATTTACCTTAGTTGATAAAAATTTTAGAAATTAGGATTCCAATTTAGTTAATTAGAATTATGAAGTAAATATTTATTAAAAAAAATTATAAGCTATATATATATTGATATATATTATATGTATCATATATACGAATGTTAGTCCATCGTCTTATTCCTTCCTTATTATAAATTTTAGAATTATAACTTAGATTTTTTTTTGTCTCCTATATTTAGTTATAATCTATTTATATTTTAGGCTACCCTAAATTAATCAAACCCTAACACATTAAATTATCCCAACTTCTTTAGTAGGCCCATTGTATTATTTCTTCGTATCTCCATTTAAATTCAGTTTCGTGCCCAGTAGTTTTCCATAATATTCTTTCTAGCGTTGCTAAAAAAAATTATTCCTTTTCTCTCATCTTCACTCCATGACAGTTAATTCCAATTGGCCTAATTTTCTCTCTCTATAAATCGTAATGCTAGTTTAGTTACCAAAACTTATCCTATTTATGCCACGGCCCACCAAGAAATCCTATCATTTTACTTCTCATCACAACAAGCATTACGGGTAGCACTTAATTCTTCTTCTTCCCACAAGAAGAATATGAGGGAAGAGTTAGACAACTGTATAACCTACAAACACCCAGGATTCCTTAGACCACATCGTGTACGAGCATGCGACCACACCTCCAGCTGGCATGTCCAACTTTCCTTTTCGTCCTCTATATATTTTTGCAATCTTCGCCTCCTTCTTCAGTAGAAACCCTAGCTGCCTCCCTATACTTCCCAGTGAATAACTCTCATCTCCACGCTTTGGTCGATCAACCCTTACTTCCTTTGGCACGACGATTAGACCCTCGTCTTAGTCATTCTGTGGTGAGCTTGACGTGCATGTTCCCAACGGCGCCGTCTCAATCGAGCCTTCATCTCCTCCTTCGGTCTAGTCAAACTCGACTCCGCCGCTGACCTCTCCTAATACTACCTTATTCCAGAGAACGACGTAGCAGCCGAGCCCCACTACTCTAATGTTAGAAACATTTTGATGTGGCACTGCAATCCCCACCAACCGACAGGTTCCTTTCCTCGTGCCTCAAAGACCGATGCTAACACTCTAAACCGAAGGTCATTGAGTTGAGGGGCCTGCCTCCTGCAACATAGGTTCACCTTCCTCCCTGACAATGTCGACTCCCACTACTCTTTTGTCACACCGCAGAACTAGAATACTAGAAAGCGGGAAAGACAATGTCAACACGTATACTTAGAGCACTCCGGTACTCCGTATATATGGTAAAGCTGTAAGACATGAGGGGTCACTACTATAAACCAACAGTCAAGCCTAGGTCCAACAAACCCATGTGTCTCAATCACAAGAACAACAGGAATAATAACAAGATGTAAGATCAGCTGAAATATAATAATAAAGCGTCCCAAACTATAATATACAGATGATCATGATGCTAGTAAACACAGAATTAATAAACTAGCCAGAATCTGAGTCATACATGATGTCATGCCCCAGTTCCAAAATACGGAGACGGACATAGCCAGCTAGCCCGTACAAGGTACTATACGTCATACGATAATCACGGCTATAAAAGACAAGGGGGTGCATGCTACAATCAAGTCTCCTATAGTCAAGAACTTTTATGTCTCAATCATTAAAACAAGAAACAGTAAGCATAGAGCATATATGATAAGTAATAAGACATCCCAAACGCTTTCTCAAAATATTTTGGAGTCCAACTGTACAAAAAAGAAGCTGGAAGAGTAATAAAAGTACATGACAGTGATTCAGCTGCAGTTAGGTTATATATGGTAGGGTTTGAGGGTTGAACCAAAGGTTCTCATGAGTTGAACCAACCCACAAAATAAACTATGAGCAAGGTTAAACCAAAGAATGGTCTAGTCTCCAGGCACATGCAACCATACTAAAAATAAAAATACGTTCCAAATACGTATATCATAAACGGGGAGTGACATATCTATCCACCTTAGAAATATTTTATCCTCAGAATTTGAATCCAAGCAATAGCTAGAGAAGTCGGGACAAGCACGATACAAATCTACTAGCAATAACACATGTAAGCAATATCATCACAACATAAAGGTGATTATCAGATCACGAAAACTAGATACGAAGGCATAAGGTAGAATATACCTTCCAAATCAAACTGGTGCGAATACCGAGACTAAATATTGTCCTCACACTCCCACGTCGATTCTATAAGAGTGTGATATCCCTAAGCAACCCGGACAAGAGAAATAGTCTAGTTCTTGAGCACCTTCTCCCTTCGGTCCAATATGGATACGGGTTGCTCCTCGTAAGATAAGTCAGTACCAACGACTAATTCAGAGTGATCGAGGATATGAATCGGATCCGGAATATACCTACGCAACTGAGACATATGAAACACATCGTGTACCTCACGTAGCGAAGGCGAACGGGCAAGACGATAAGCAACATCGCCTACCCGCTCAAGAATATCGAATGGACCTACGTATAGCGGACTAAGCTTCCCGCGAACCCCGAATTTAATGACTCTACGGATAGGCAAAATCCACAAAAATACGTAGTTGTCGACACGAAACTCTAAAGGTTTACGATGCTGATCTGCCCAATGACGATGCCTAACTTATGCAACCCAAAGTTGCTCTCTAATCTGCTTGACAACCTCTACTATCTGCGTGATCATTTCAAGGCCTAACATCTTTTGCTCACCAATATCGTCCAAGCCAATGATGACCTACACTTCCTGCCGTATAGTGCTTCAAAAGGTGTCATCTGAATACTGGCCTGATAACTGTTATTGTACGAGAATTCCACCAAGTGAAGATGATTCTCCCAAAATTTACTAAGGTCTAAGGTACAGGCTCGTAGCATATCTTCCAGGGTCTGGATGGTTCTCTCTGATTGTCCGTCTGTCTGGTGGTGGTAAGTTGTGCTGAATCTTAACTTGGTGCCCAATCTTTGGTGCAAAATTTTCCAAAAATGAGAAGTGAACCGTTTGTCTCGATCTGACACGATATTTATTGGGATACCGTATTATCTTACTATATGTCGAATATAGATTTTAGTCAATTATTTTGTAGACTGTCCTACTCAAAATGAAAGAAAGTGAGCTACTTTTGTGAGACGATCTACTATCACCCAAACTGCATCTCGACCAGTCGGTGATCTAGGTAAACCAGTCACAAAGTATATCGTGATGTGTTCTCACTTTCACTCTGGAATAGGAAGCGGTTACAATAATCCTGTCGGTCTCTGTTGTTCTGCCTTCACTTGCTGACATATCAGATATTGCGATAGGAAGCGTGTTATTTCCCTCTTTATTTTGTTCTACGAAAAGTGTTGCTTGATATCTTGGTATATATTTATGCCTCTCGAATGAATGGAATACTGGAAACTGTGTGCTTCAGTCATAACTTCTTGTTGAATATTTCCGCTTGGTACACATAGACGATTCCCAAACCTTAGTATTCCATCCGCATGTATTGTCAGCTCCTTTTGAAGACCTGACTCACATTTTTCTCATAGCTTTTGAATCTTAGGATCCTCTTCCTGTGCTAGTTTGATTCTATCTACCAAAGTTGACTGAATCTGTAGGCTAGTCTGAACTCCTGTACTCTGTGGAAGTATTATCTCGATACATATCTCTCGTAAGTCTTCTAGAATGTGCCTCTGGGTAGTCAACATAAATTCTCTACCTCTTCTGCTAAGTGCATCAGCTACTCTATTAGTCTTGCATGGATGGTACTGAAGTTCTATGTCATAGTCTTAGTATTCCATCCGCATGTATTGTCAGCTCCTTTTGAAGACCTGACTCACATTTTTCTCATAGCTTTTGAATCTTAGGATCCTCTTCCTGTGCTAGTTTAATTCTATCTACCAAAGTTGACTGAATCTGTAGGCTAGTCTGAACTCCTGTACTCTGTGGAAGTATTATCTCGATACATATCTCTCGTAAGTCTTCTAGAATGTGCCTCTGGGTAGTCAACATAAATTCTCTACCTCTTCTGCTAAGTGCATCAACTACTATATTAGTCTTGCATGGATGGTACTGAAGTTCTATGTCATAGTATTTTAATAACTCTAGCTACCTTCTCTGCCTCGTGTTCAGGTCCTTCTGCGTGAACACATACTTCAAACTCTTATGATCTGTGAATATTTTTACTCAATCACCATATAAGTAGTGCCTCCAAAGCTTAAGTGCAAATACTACTACTGCTAACTCCAAATAGTAAGTTGGATAGTTCTTCTCTTGATCTCTGAGCTGCCGAGAAGCATACGCTATCACTCTTCCTTTTTGCATCAAAATACATCCAAGTCATTTACTTGATGCATCATAGTACACTGTGAATCCTCTGGAGCCTGCTGGAAGAGTAAGGATTGATGCAGAGATTAACTTCTTCTTCAACTCTTCAAAGGCTAACTAACATTCTGCTGACCACACAAATTTAACTTTCTTGCACGTCAACCGAGTCAATAGTTCCGAGATTTTAGCAAAATCTGACACAATCTCCTGTAGTATTCTACCAAGCTTCAGAAACTGCGCACTTCTGCTACTGTCTTTAGAATTGGTCAATTCTTTACTACTTCTACCTTCTTGGGATCAACTGACACTCCCTCTCCAGAAATAATATCCAAGAAAGGATATGCGATCCAGCAAAAATTCATACTTACTAAGCTTTCCATATAACCGGTACTCCCTCAAAGTCTGCAAAACTATCCTGAGATATTCTTCATGCTCCTCCTCATTACGAGAATATACCAGAATGTTATCGATGAATACTACCACAAATTGGTCTAAGTAAGGCATGAAAATATGGTTCATCAATTCCATGAATACTGCTGGAGTATTAGTCAGTCCGAATGGCATAATTAATAATTTATAATGCCCATATCGTGACCTAAATACTGTATTTGGTATGTCCTGCTCCCGGACTCGCACTTGATGATATCCTGATCATAAATCTATCTTGGAGAAGACTCTTGCTCCACACAATTGGTCAAACAAATCAACAATCTTTGGTAATGGGTACTTGTTTTTCGTGGTTACTGCATTCAACCGCCTATAATCCACACACAATCGCGTTGATCCATCCTTTTACTTCACCAATATCGTTGGTGCTTCCCACGGTGATTCACTGGTTTGAATAAACTTCTTCGCCTTCAGTTCTTGCACATATCGATATAACTGATCAATTCTGATAGTGACATAGGGTACACCTTTTGGGACATTGGTTCTGCTCCTGGAATCAATTCTATACAAAACTCTACTGCTCTAATTAGGGATAATCTGGGAAGATCGTTAAAAAAGACATCCATGAACTCTTCAACTATCTTGGGCAGCGGGTTTACTTCCCTTGCTACTATTATGAGTCCTCCTTTGTGCTAGTCTCTTGCTATTCTGCTAAGGACAAACTCTTCCAAACCAGGAATTCTAAACAACATTCTACCCTTACGATAGTCTATCGTTGTATGACTGTCTCTCAACCAGTTCATGCCTAAGATAACGTCAAAGTTACCCATAGGAAACTCGATCAACTTTGCAGGTAATAAATGCCTACATACTATGACTGGACATGCTAGGCACACCCTACTAACTTCTACGATCCCATTGCCAGTGAGTATATTCAGCCTCGTTGGCAATGCCTTAAACTTTAATCTAATACATGTCGCATATTATACAGATATAAATAAGTGCAAAGCTCCAGAATCAAATAAAGTTATGGCATAAAAGGTTGTAACAAAAATGTTACATGCCACTACGTCTCCCGACGTCATAGCTTCCTCTAAAGACAATGTGAGTGCATGCCCTTGGCCTTGTAGAGCTCCCTGCTGTTGTCTTCCTTACTGCCATGGTTACGACACCTGCTGATTCTTCTATTGTTGCCTATAAAGCTGGACCTGCATCGGCAACGGACGCTGAGCTAAAGGCCTTGTTGTTACTGCTGGTCCTCCTTATTGTACTGTCCTTGGAACTGGCAAAGTAGGAAACTGTTGTACTGGCCCTCCTAGCCTGGTGCATCAATGGGCACGTCGTAATCTTGTGATCAGGGATCCCACATCTCAAATATAGTCTGTTAGCTGCCCGACAAACATCTCGGGTATGACCTCATTTGATACAGTAGGTACAACGTCATTGTTGTTGCTATTGCTGCTGCCTCAGTTGTTGTTACTGAGTTGGTACTATTACTGTCAAAACTGTATCCTCTGTGATGTTGAATCATGTATACGAATGCCAGGTAATGGTGTTGACGTTCGGGGTACTGGTCCTCCCTCATTGTTCTGTCCATGAGACCTCTTCCGATCCACTATTCTTGTGCCATCCTCTAGGAAGTAAGCTCAACCCTTTTGGCTGCTATCAATATCGCCCCGAAGGTCTGGTAGTCGTGAATCTCTACCATATACAAGATCTCTAATTTAAGTCCCTGTTGAAACCTCATTGCTCTCTCCAACTCTATTGCTACCATAGTTGGAGCAAATCTGCTAAGTCGACAAAACTCTGCCGCATAGCCGTCTATTGTCCTTCCTGCTTGCTTGAGGTTAATGAACCTTTGCTGTAACTCACACTGAGCCACAATCCTAAAGTACTTTGCCCTGAATCGGGTCATGAAATAGGATGCCTCAGTCCTACCTCCATCATAGCCCACCATTCTCTTGCCAGATCTTGGAGTTGTAGGCGTACCAAGTCAACTTATTCCTTGGCCAAAATTTTAGCCGCTATCAGAATGGTCTCAATATCATGGAGCCAATCATCTGTCATGATTGTGTCCTCCACGCCATCGAAATATCTTAGGTTCAGTCTGCAAAAGCTAACAGATGCCCCAGAATCTTTTCTTCCGCCTTATTCCAGGGCCGTCTGCAACCCTTGGTTCAACAGGATATTTTGTTCCTGCTGCTGGAGCTGTTGTTACTGATGTTTCTGTTGCACCACCATCTGGTATTATTGGGAATCCAATAATCCACGAATAATCTCTAGCAAAGCCGGGGTATCCAGTATTGCCAGCACTGTGGGAGGTACGGGAACACTTGGAGCCTGCTGCTCTGACCCATTCATCGTGGTCTCAACTTGAATCCTTGGCTGGGGTTCCACAGGATTTTGTTCCACTAGCAACTCTGCCTCTCTTGTTGCGACAGCATCGGGGGAAGAAAAAGCCCTAAAGAAGAGCTCAAGAAACATCATGTACAGGACAAGAAGGAACAAGGAAGCAATCAATCTGAAAAAATTCAAGCTGAGTATCGAAGAGGACAAATTCAGGATTTCAAGAAGGATCATGTTTGATTGAGACTCATATGACCATGATACCCAAAAAGTCTAAAGAACAGACCTGCATGGGCCACCACAAAAATCTTATCATGCCCTAGTACCGAAATACAGAGACGAACATGGCCAGTATCCCGTACAAGGCACTATACGTCGTACAGCGATTACGGCTATAAAGTGCATGCTATAATAAAGTCTCATATGGTCAAGAACTTCTATGTCTCAATCATTCAAATAAGAAACAGTAAGCATAGAGAATATATGATAAGAAATAAGGCATCCCAAATACTTTCTCAAAATGTTCTGGAGTCCAGTTGTACAAAATTAAGAAGCTGGAAGAGTAACAAAAGTACATGATAGTGATTCAGCTGCAGTCTGATTTAATACAATCATGTAAGGAAAACTAAACACCAAAAAGAAGTAAATGTGTAAGATAAGCAGGGAAGAAGAAAACTTACTCACTATCCTCTGCAACCATAGTCCTGGTGCGCGCCATGAGTTTAGGGAAAGAACGCTGGATCCTCATGTGTTGGCTCAAAATATGGCCATACAAAACTAGTGGGGTTAGACCCCAAATAGCAAGTACCACAAAAGAAGCATGAAATGGAGAAACAAAAACCCAAGAAAAATAATATAATTTTACATAGGTTCAGTGTCGTAACCTAGGTTCATGGCATATCCTAGCGCTAAGTCTCAATCCTACAACCAAACAAGGATAAGGGTTGAACCCTCACACTAAGATATTCTATTTTCCTAGGCTGCTAGCTGAATAGATACAATCACAACCAAGTCCATTTCTTCCTAAATTGGCCAATTATTTATACAGCTTCTTTTTTTGTGGAGTCTGAGGTTATCTCATAATAATGCATAAAAGTCTCCTCAAATTACGTCAGTGCCAAACATGAGCTAACCGAACCAATATAATAAAATAGGCACTTGCAGGATGCACCAGTCCCCCGTAGGGCTACTGTGCTAAAAATATGGTATTAGCGGTTCCAGAATTCATATATTAAAATAGTGGCTCGGCATAATAATAAGTCAGATACTGCACTCCACTATTGCAGATGATATACAGTATCTGTGGTGGCCAGCCCATAGCGCACTTAGAATAAATTTATGTAGGAAGGTTCATTGGCATGATCTCGGGATACCGTTCCCTCCAAATATTACTACCACTTTTAGTTAACTAATTAGCCCTATGTTATGCTTGAAATCTCAAGGCGTGGTCACATGGGAATTTTCCTTAAGATGTCATACAAAGTATGAGCACGCTAGATACGAGTCCATGGAAGTCAAATCTGGATTCACTCGAGCGTATATGTAACATTCATACAATCAATATCCAAGCCACACTTTGGTAGTTGACTCGCTTATTATGCATGTGCTAGAAAAACAATGTATATATATATAATATTACGCATTCAGGGATTTGGAGGCATTCTCGATGCACAACCCAAATATAATCATTTAACATATGACAGGATATGTCATTCCTTGGCGCACATTAAATCATGAATAATAATTAGGCAATAGTGGTATTAGCACAGATACAGTATTCGAGTCCAATTAATAATTATACATTGGGTCACATGAATTAACAAGACATCTAATCAACAAGCAGAGATGCATGGGTCTCTAGGCCGAATGAAGTCAGGCCGCATAACAATCCTAGCCGCATAAGAAATCAGGACGCATACAGTCATGCTGCATGAAGTCATGCCGTATGAAGTCATGTCGTATAAAGTCTTATCGCATGAATTACTCGGCCGCATGCTTAGGGTTAAGGTCTACTCCTAGGGACAAGAGTTGAAGTGATAGTCAAAAAATAAAGTGTCATTGATGAGACATAAAATGACTGATGTGACTGAGATGACAAGCCATAAAGTGTGTCAGGAAGAAAAGACAAAATTATAGAAATAAGTGCCAACGGTTCAGAGCCATGCAACCAAGAAATAGGGGCCGCATGTTCTCCTAGTTGCATATGCTCACTGGCTGTATGGTAACTTCGTCTTCTCCAACAACAGGTTTGGTATGGAAGAAAAGCTCCAAAACCTAAAATCTTATTTTGTCCATAAAATCCTCATTTTAAGTCCAAATCAGGTGAACCAAAAGCCAAAATGCTCTAAATTGAAAGATCTATCATGTAGCAAAAACTGATTTTTAAAGACATAAGTTTAATAAATCAAAACCATAGAAAACTCATGAAACCCATAAAACCCAAAGCTAGAAATAAAGATCTACACTAATCCATCCATCAAAATAGAAAACTCCAAGAACTAAAAGTGCTTAGAAACACATAATAAACATAATAGAACAATAATATGGAGGGTTTCTCCATATCTCATACAATGTGTACTTGCCTATGAAATAGGGAGAGAAAGCTAAAAAAAGAGAAAGAAGTGAGGAGAGAGAGAGAGAAAATATTGAGTTATATATAGTAGGGTTTGAGGGTTGAACTAAAGTTTCTCATGAGTTGAACCAACCCACAAAATAAACCATGAGAAAGGTTAAACCAAAGAATGGGTCTAGTCTCCATGCACATACAACCAAACTAAAAATAAAAATATGTTCCAAATACATATATCGGAAACGGGGAGTGACACATGATCAACCCTAGGATATATCAATCTTACTAATGCCCGTAGGCTAACTGATCAAACCAAAACATGAGCTAAATATGTGTTCGATGTCTAAACGCCCAAAAATATACATCAGGGTGGGAAAGTAAGAAAACCCACTCAAGCGATTTGGTGCTCCTGGTGGCCACCATCCTCAGGAAAGTACGGAAGATCCTCCAGTACTGCTACTGGATCTGGACATACAAAACCAGTGGGGTCAGACCCCCAAATAGCAAGTACCACAAAGAAAGCCAATCTAGAAACTTAAACCAATAACACAAGTAATACAAATACTGGAAAGTAAAAACTGAATATAAAAGATCTCAGGATAATAAATACTATAAAACCTGCAATGAGACATAAAAGATCTGATAATCAATAAGGAAATAACAAGTACTGAAAGTAAAAGTGAGCATGTGAAGACTAGACTATCCATTAACCATCAATCACGGTAGATCACATAAGTACGACTTGATACCTTTAAATAACTAGGGTTATCACAATCCTTAAATTACTAACTTTATAATGCAATGTGATGCTAGAGTTCCTTCTGATTGCATGCCCCTGCAGTCCGTCCGGGATATCCATACACACAACCAACTGGATACTCCTCAAGATACGCCATAATATAAACCACTGGACACTCCTCAAGATAACAGTACGAATAACCAAAACTGCATACAATCTAGGAAAATCCCTAGCCATGTAGTAAGTCTCTAGTTACTTAACCCCTAGCAGTTTCTTATATGAATCCGGGTATGGCATTCCACAGAATCTATCCTAGACATGATGCAGAAAAATCAAGTTCTAATAGTAATATAAAAGGGTCTAATATACATTGCACAACCAAACTCATGTATGCCACGACAACAATCAAGCCACGTGAAACCAAGTAAAGCCGGGTAAAGCTAAATGAAGCCATGTCAATCCAGGTGAAGCCAGGTAAAGCCATGTACAACCATGTGAAGCCATGTCCAACCAGATAAAATCATGTGAAACTAAGTCAAGCCATGGCCAATGAAGCCATATAAACTTATGCCAAGTCAAGTCCAGTCAATCCTGTCATCATGTATAGCCGGGTAAAGCCAGGTAAAATCGAGTAAAGCCAAGTCAAGTCAAGTCATCTGAAGCCATGTAAGTTCATGTCAAAAATCTGGTCAAGTTATTGCATGTCCAAGCAAAATCCAAAATTTTCAACATGAAATCAGGAAAAACCAAGAATTTCTAAAGAAAGTGCACAATCGGTATACCGTCGGTACAGTCCAGTACACCGTCGGTACACCGGTCCAGAGATAGAAAAAATACAACAAGTTCTAGATTCTAACAAATTAGTATACTATCGATATACTATAGTATACCGTCGGTATACCGTTCCAAGTAGCAAAAAGTTACTAGAAAATAAAGTTTCATAAATCGGTATACCGTCTTCACAGACTAGTACACCGTCAGTATGCTGGCCAAGACAAAAATCCTGAAGTCGGTCAACCAATGTCGGCAGGATCAGTATACCATCGGTATACTGTAGTACACATCGGTATGCCAATAGGGTTCATAAAAAAAAATCTAAAAAATCAAGTCAGTCAAATTTGGTATACCGTCGGTATGCCGGTTACCAAGAATAAACATGGCTAAATCAAGTTTGATTTTTGGGACCCAAATCAAACCCCAAAAATTACCAGAACCAAGTCTAACAGAAAGTCAAGTCTAAGGTAAGTCTCATATCACAATATGGACTAAATCTCACGGACACAACTCCGGTACCGTTTCTGTTACCAAGTTACCAAAAAGGGATAAAACAAGATTCTACCAGAAATTAAAATCGAGTCGTGCACTAGGCTAGAAATCATGATGTGAATACTAATAGTAAAGCAAGTCTAATCAAAATAACAACAACAAATCTCCAGGAAAGTAAAATGACAGGAAGTAAAAGAAGTTCACGAAATCGGTAAGATGTACTTTCTAACGCGAGCTCCCAGCCTAAACCTTCTAGTCCACCACCACGAAGGGGTTCAAAAACTATACTCCAGGTCTCAAGCCCAAGCTTCCAAGCTCGAGAGAAAATAAAGAAGAGAGGAGGAAGAAAGAGAAAGAAGAAAATAAAATATCTCGAGTACTGTTTATAGAGAAAATATCTCGAAAGTGAAACAAATATCTGTCGGGCAATATACCGTCGATATACTGATCAAGTAGTAAAGTTTCAATTTTAAGAATTTTTGAGCTTCCTCAAAATCTAATAAAATACAATAACTAGCACAAAATATATATCCACATAAAATACGAATACTGTGAGACGAGTCTCACAACTCTTCCCTCCTTAGAAAAATTTTGTCCTTAAAATTTCAATAAGGATCCAAAATTACTAAGAAGAAAATCCAAGAAAGCCACCTCGAAATCAAAAATAAACAAGAAAATCATGTGAGCATAAAATTTTATAGGCAATAACAAGAAATCAAAAAGTAAAAATAACAGACATAACAGATAAACTAACAATCAATCACATGCACAGGGTGAGATAGGACACGGATATACGAATAAGTATACCTCCTAAGTCAAAGAAAAATGGAAAATGAGCACGCATATCGTCCTCGTGCTCCCACGTCGACTCGCCCAGTGAGTGATGCCCCCAAGCAATACGAACTAACCTTATAGTCCGATTCTTGAGAACCTTCTCCCTCTGGTCCAAAATAGACATGGGCTCTCCTCATAGGATAGGTCGGTACCAACGACCAAATCAGAATAATTTTGTCCTCAAAATTCAAAGATGAAACTACCCCAAGAAAAGCAAAATAGAATAAGAAAGTACATAACTCAAGGCACAAACAGATATGGGTACCGCTCTCGCATTTTATACTCCCTCTCCTAGGTAGACTTACCCGGAGAGTGATGCCTCTATGCGACGCATACCAACAAAATAATCTAGTTCCTCAGCACCTTCTCTCTCCAATCTAGAATCTCAACTGGCTTCTCTGGATAGCTGAGAGTAGGGCCCAACTCTATCTCCGAGTGATCTAATACGTGACAAGGATACGCTAGGTACCGTCTCAACTATGACACGTGAAACACATTGTGCACTCCCTCCAATACAAATGGCAAGTCTAGTCTGTAGAAAACTGCACCGGCCCTCTCGAGAATACTGAAGGGTCCGATGAATCACGGACTAAGCTTCCTGCCTCCACCGAAGCGAATCGTACCTCATGTCGAAGAAATCCTCAGAAACACCAGACCTTCAACCTAGAATAAAATACAAACTTAAGAACTTATTCTATAACAACAACCAATATCAAGCACAAAATAAAATATAAAACTATACCTCAAACTCCAAGGGTCTCCGGTGGCTATCGACCCAAAGCTGATGCCTGTCTTGTGCCACCCAAAGTCTATCTCTAATCAGCTTGACCTTCTTCGCTGCATCCACCACCATCTCTGGCCCTATCAAATCTCTCTCTCCAATATCGTCCCAAGATAAAGGAGTGCGACATCTCCGACCGTAGCTGTTGTTGTAAGCAAACTCTACCAAATAGAGATTGTCCTCTCAAGATCCCCCGAAATCTAGTACACAGGTGCATAATATATCCTCGAGAGTCTGAATGGTCCTCTCCAACTGTCCATCCGTTTGGGGGTGATATGTGGTACTGAACTTGAGCTGGGTGCCCAAGCTCATCTGTAAACTCCTCCAGAAATAAGAAGTAAAATGACTATCCCGATCCAAGACTATGCTGACGGAAACCTCATGTATCCTGATGATCTGTCTCACATACATCTCTGCCAGCTTCTCCATAGACCAACCCACCTTGAAAGGCAAAAAGTTGCCGACTTGGTCAACTTGTCAACGATGACCCAAATTGCGTCTTTCCCTCATGGAGATCATGGAAGTCCGGACACAAAATCTATAGTAATGTGATCCCACTTCCACTCTGGAATGGCTAATGGCTGAAGTAAACCGCATGGCCTCTGCTATATATATGCATACTATTATATCTACTACATATCTATATATATACTCTATATATAAATATGTATACCATATATATTATATATAGGACTATATATATATATATATTGTATTATCTGTTACATAGGTGTATATATGTGTTATGTACCCTCGTATTAAATGTTGTATTTATGAACCCTGTCTATTTTTAACAGAAAACCACCTTCAGCACAGCCAGTGACCCCCTGTCACCAGCAACCTCAAAACCTGACTGCGAGATCAGGTTATCAACACAATCAGGGAGTAGGCAAGTATACCTTGCCAAGTTACTGTTTAAATTCTCAATAATGTTATATGCTCTTGTTTCTGTATTTCATGATTACCTAAGACTGCCTTGGGTTCAGTCAACTGTTATGTTGACATTTAATATAATTAACTTAGTATTACAGACTCACCAACAGCTGTGAGAGTATTCTGATATTCTTCTAGACCCTATCAAGGGAACACGCAACATGATTGCAATGCATATTGGGATGCGAGCTGCGTATTTGATTAGCTACCAGTACGTGTGAACCGTATCACGGATTAGAATAATTCAGGAAATATACGACTTGACATTTAGTTACATTGGGCGGGGAGAACGACTAAAATACGTATGGGACACCCACCTCTTTATCATATGCCGCACTCGACGGAGTGATACGGATGTTATATATATATTCATGTGACCATACTCATCGTAGATGGAAAATTGTATAGTGCCCTTGAACGGGGGCATATATGGCATATACTAGCCAGCCACTACAGATTGGTAAATTACGTCAGCATATGTCTAGACACACAATTCCCATACGTACTAGGTTGTCTCAAATTGCATTCACTTAGATGGTTAGCACCCTGTGTTTATTTATTATTTATTCAGTACTTACATACATGGCATGTCATTTTCTGTATCTTGTTACGTCCCTCTGAGGACCTGGTTCCCTGCCAGGTTTAGCGGAGACATTCCACCCCACAGTACCTGGACCTGGACAGGAGTCTGGACATGCCCTTGAGATGGAGTTAGAGGAGATGCCATCAGAGTCTACCTGAGTACACCTGGAGTTGGAGCTACATATTTTGAGGATGTTGCGCTAGTTTATCTTATTTCACTTCTGCTTACTTTTTGTAGTAGGATTGTTCCCATCTGACTTTATCTGGGTTGTATATGACATTTCAGATTTAGTATCTATATATTCAGCACTTTCCCTGTTATTCTTGTGGATGAGATAGATTTACCTGTAATTAGACTTATAGTAGTTTAGGACAGCGTAGCACATCACTTTGGGTCCATTAAATTGGGTGATCCCTTAGTGACGTGTCAGCTGGCCAGTGCCACGTGGCCTAGTTCCGTATATTTTTGGGACTGGGGCGTGACCTCTCGGCTTTTACCTGCTGGCACACTAAGTATCTGGATATAAACTGTATCACCTCCCTCTTCATGCCATACCACCACACGCTTTCTTGCATATCCCGATACATCTTGTTGGTACCTGGATGCATGGAATACTGAGAGCGATGCGCTTCCTGCAATACCTCCACCCGCAGCTCCCCATTAGGCACATATAATCTAGTATCGTTCCGCAAAGAACCATCCTCAGCAATGGTAAAATTATCAACCAATCCTGCTCTCACCTGAGTTCTGATCCTCGTTAGAAATACATCCTCATACTGGGCTGCCTTGATCCTATCCATGAACTCTAAATGTATCTACAAATACCATATCAACATCGCAATCCCAGAAACTATTACCTCAATGCCTAAGCTCTCCAGATCCTCCAAAAAATACTTATCCTACATTAAAAATATAACTACTAGATACCTACTCAAGGCATCGGCATCAATATTGGCCTTTCCTGTATGATACTATTATAGAAGCATGAAAAATATGCTGAGGAATTATACGCGTAAAACCCTCAAACATGGAGGAAGCCGCGTAAACAGAGCTCCAGCACTGGGTGGCGTAAGACATGACTTCAGAGCCATTGGCGAACAACAGAGCTTCAACGCTATTCAGCGTAAAATATAGCTCCAGAATAACCAGTGTAATACAGTATTTCCAGACTACTTCAGCATAAAAAGGTTGTTACATCGCTACTTCGGCGTAAAAATTATCTGCTTTTAATGCAGCGGGAAGTTGTACGAGGAACTCTTCGTATTCCTCGAATGAACCTGTCAGATCATGCAGTAAACCTGACCCCTGACAGAAAGTACCGCACGATGATCGAGAGGACGACTGTAATAATGATTCTGTACAGAGACCCAGACCGTCGTTTAGTGACATTTCCTTGATACAAATTGCTTTTACGCATTCAAGGAAATACGCTGCCTAGTTTTTCACAGGCAGACATGATCTTTTATGCTCAGCAGGAGACGAAACGAACTGCCACTTTAAAAGCTGCTCTTCGTACAAAACTCGAGGCACGTCTCTGCAATTAATATGCGTGATGGGGGCAGATCTCTGCATTTAATGCACGAGATTTGGTTCTACTTTTAATGACTGGGTGAGCTATAATTATGGCTAATATGTCCACATCATCACCCCTGCATATTACGCCATCAGGCTATTTTCAGCTATAGGAGCACGTTGTATGCTATCTCCTTAAAATACGCCGACCTGGCTATTTTCAACTATAGGAGTATGTCGTATGTTATCTCCTCGGAATACGCCAACTCAGGCTATATTTGCATTGGTGCGTGATAAGGCTATTTGGTCCAGAATATGCTCAAGACCTCAGTCAAGCAAGGATAATCGGATGTCCTTACGCTAGCTACCTATCCATACAGCATCAGGCTTCTACGCCTACTGGGCTTCTACGCCTACTTGGCTTCTATGCCAATATGACAGATACTTGGCTTCTACGCCAACAGAACAGCTACTTGGCTTCTACGCCAACAGAACAGCTACTTGGCTTCTACGCCAACAGAACAGCTATTTGGCTTTTACGCCAACGAGACAGTTATTTGGCTTTTACGCCAACGAGACAGTTATTTGGCTTTTACGCCAACCAACTCTACACAAGGAACAGTTATCTACGTGGCTTGCATGCCGTGATCTTCGACGAGCAGTTATACGCATTACCTCATAATGGGACACGCGTCACACGTCTATTCAAAAGATTATTTATACGTGGGTAGCAGTTATTGTAACCGCCGCATAAAAGGTATAATTCTCCTGTTCGGTTTCTACGCCGACTGTAGCTGAACTCTATAAATAGAGACCTCTATTGACAGAGGTCAAAGGTCGAAAGGTCAAAGGGTGGAAGGATCGGATCAGAGAGCATCGGATCAAATTTTATTATTGAGAGAGAATATCCTAGAGAACAGACAGAGGGGAAGGATCGGGTCGCAGCGTGAAGGGAGCCAACTATTGGCTGACCCAAATTGAGAGGACACTTCTAGCCGAAAGACAAAAAAACTCTTTGCTCGAGAAAAAGATGACGAAGATCCATCAACTGGCCTCCAGAATGGTCAATTTCACCTCTACTTCCAGATCTATCGCACTTGCCACAAAGGAGCGGGATCTCTTCACCGGCACCTCTGTCGAACAAAAGGAGCTCAAGGAAATCTTCTCCCAGATCCGAACCAATGATCTGGTTAACTTCCGCATGACCGATGTTCTTGAATTACTCAAGGCTCTCGGGGTGGCCACCCCAAAGATCGAGGAATTCAACGCTGAAGTTACTGTTCAAGAGATGCTTGCCATGCATCAACAACAACTGCTGGATGATTCGCGGCTAATACTTTTTTTCAAAAAGTTAGAAGACACTGAGATTATTAGCTTCCTCCAGAACGAGGAGTTAATTCTCAACACCTACAGGCGACCCCGTATTCTCGCCTATTTTCGGGAAATCTAGAAGTTCAAGCCTCATATCAAGAAGGGGCTAGTTCATGAAATATATATGAACACTATCTTTGAAGACGAATACCGAGACTGCCTCCCAGATATTTGCATCAAGGTGGCACTCACTCAAGCCACTAAATTCCAGACCATATTCAGATTCAAGGTATGGTGTATCTGGGAAGAACGGCAATATATAAAACTCTTCCCTTCATACCAACTTTGGGAGCTTGATAGGCTCGTTGAAGAACCTTTTTTTGAATACATTAAATTTTCAAAGCAAGGTTTCGATGAAGAACATGAAAGGCTAATGGCAGCCATGAAATTCTTTGAGGCGGCAAGAAGTGTTGCAAGAACAAATACTTTGATCTCTACCTCTAAACACACTATTCTGGTGGACCATCTTAGGCCCTTAACTGATGAAGGTAATGGGCCTTCCAGAATCATTGATTTTCTTAATAATATGACTTTGGGCCGAGTAGGCCAAATAGCTCGGAATGAGGATGTACTCTTAAACAATGATCCTATAAGCAACATTGTGGACTCCGACGGAAACTCTGACTAAGGGAAGCTTGGTGGACTCTATTTGTTTATTATGAAAAAATCTGCTACAAAACTATTTTATATAGATATCTACGAAGGCTGGGACAACAAAAAAATCACCAAAAAACGACAAAACAAAAAAGACAAAGAAGACAACGGCAACGGCAACGGCAACAGCAACAACGGCAGCAATTGACACAGATCAGAGAAACAATAATCATAAGAAGACAAGAATTACAAGAACAAATTATTCAGCTAAGAAGAATCATAGAAGAAAGGGAAATAATGGTTAGCTCTCTAATTGAAGAACGAGAACAGATCATGGAGACTCAACATGACAGGAGTAACCCGCTTACTGTCCAGGGAATTTCCATGTGGCTTGAAGACAATCGCAATAATGACACCTCTGACAATAGTTCTGACCACTCTGACATTATTTCTGACAGCTCTGAAGATGATGATAGCCAATATTCCAGATCAAGCAACCAACAGGATACAAGGGACGACACCTCATCCCCACTTTGATAAAGAAGATTCTCCATCAATGGAAAAGCTGAGTGCTATCATTATAAAGTTTCTCCACTAAAGAAACTTTGATTCTCCACCTATAAAAAAAGCTGAAGGCCATCATTACAAAGTCTCTCCACTAAAATAGTCATCATTACTCAAGACAGGTAGGCGCCAGTTCACCCACCGGTTATAATAGGTCACCCCCAGGACATGCAGTATAAATAAGGCTTCAATTGCCTCTTAGAGGCATCGAAGTTTAGAAGGCTTGCATGCTTTGTGAACTTTATCTTGTAATCTCTCTCCCAGTTCTTGTGTGATTTCTCTCCTCTCCCCCATTGTAAATCTCATCTTTGTTCTTATGAATAAAATTCTGACTTTGTGTGTGCTGCTCTATATCACTAAAGATTAATTCTAGTATTCCCCAGAGTAAGGGAGAACAATTTGAAATCACAGATGATGACCTTGAAAAACTCAAAGAAGCAATACCACATTCTGATAAAAAAGAAGTTTATAAACCAATTTCTTTCCAGTCTAGATTCTTGAATAAACACACTTATGTCTTTGAAAGGATGCAGGGAAATATAGAATTAAAAGGAGAAGAAGATGACGGAGAACCATCAACTGGCCTCCAGAATGGTCAATTTCACCTCTACTTCCAGATCTATCGTACTTGCCACAAAGGAGCAGGATCTCTTCACTGGCACCTCTGTCGAACAAAAGGAGCTCAGGGAAATCTTCTTCCAGATCCGAACCAATGATTTGGTTAACTTCCGCATGACCGATGTTCTTGAATTACTCAAGGCTCTCGGGGTGGCCACCCCAAAGATCAAGGAATTCAACGCTGAAGTTACTGTTCAAGAGATGCTTGCCATGCATCAACAACAACTGCTAGATGATTCGTGGCTGATACTTTTTTTCAAAAAGTTAGAAGACACTGAGATTATTATCTTCCTCCAGAACGAGAAGTTAATTCTTAACACCTACAGGCGACCCCGTATTCTTGCCTGTTTTCGAGAAATCCAGAAGTTCAAGCCTCATATCAAGAAGGGGCTAGTTCATGAAATATATATGAACACTATCTTTGAAGACGAATACCGAGACTGCCTCCCAGATATTTGCATCAAGGCGGCACTCACTCACGCCACTAAATTCCAGACCATATTCAGATTCAAGGTATGGTGTATCTGGGAAGAACGGCAATATATAAAACTCTTCCTATTATACCAACTTTGGGAGCTTGATAGGCTCGTTGAAGAACCTTTTTTTGAATACATTAAATTTTCAAAGCAAGGTTTCGATGAAGAACATGAAAGGCTAATGGCAGCCACGAAATTCTTTGAGGCGGCAAGAAGTGCTGCAAGAACAAATGCTTTGATCTCTACCTCTAAACACACTATTCTGGTGGACCGTCTTAGGCCCTTAACTGATGAAGGTAATGGGCCTTCCAGAATCATTTATTTTCTTAATAATATGACTTTGGGCCGAGTAGGCCAAATAGCTCGGAATGAGGATCTACTCTTAAACAATGATCCTATAAGCAACATGGTGGACTCCGACGGAAACTCTGACTAAGGGAAGCTTGGTGGGCTCTATTTGTTTATTATGAAAAAAATCTGCTACAAAACTTCTTATATAGATATCTACGAAGGCTGGGACAACAAAAAAATTACCAAAAAACGACAAAACAAAAAAGACAAAGAAGACAACGGCAACGGCAACAGCAACAACGGCAGCAATTGACACAGATCAGAGAAACAATAATCACAAGAAGACAAGAATTACAAGAACAAATTGTTTAGCTAAGAAGAATCATAGAAGAAAGGGAAATAATGGTTAGCTCTCTAATTGAAGAACGAGAACAGATCATGGAGACTCGACATGACAGGAGTAACCCGCTTACTGTCCAGGGAATTTCCATGTAGCTTGAAGACAATGGCAATAATGACACCTCTGACAGTAGTTCTGACCACTCTGACAGAATTTCTGACAGCTCTGAAGATGATGATAGCCAATATTCCAGATCAAGCAACCAACAGGATACAAGGGACGACACCTCATCCCCACTTTGATAAAGAAGATTCTCCATCAATGGAAAAGCTGAGTGCCATCATTATAAAGTTTCTCCACTAAAGAAACTTTGATTCTCCACCTATGGAAAAAGCTGAAGGCCATCATTACAAAGTCTCTCCACTAAAATAGTCATCATTACTCAAGACAGGCAGGCGCCAGTTCACCCACTGGTTATAATAGGTCACCCCCAGGACATACAGTATAAATAAGGCTTCAATTGCCTCTTAGAGGCATCGAAGTTTAGAAGGCTTGCATGCTTTGTTAACTTTATCTTGTAATCTCTCTCCTAGTTCGTGTGTGATTTCTCTCCTCTCCCCCATTGTAAATCATATCTTTGTTCTTGTGAATAAAATTCTGAGTTTGTGTGTGCTGCTCCATATCACTAAAGATTAATTCTAGTATTCCCCAGAGTGAGGGAGAACAATTTGAAATCACAGATGATGACCTTGAAAAACTCAAAGAAGCAATACCACATTCCGATAAAAAAGAAGTTTATAAACCAATTTCTTTCCAGTCTAGATTCTTGAATAAACACACTTATGTCTTTGAAAGGATGCAGGGAAATATAGAATTAAAAGGAGAAGAAGATGACGAAGATCCATCAACTGGCCTCCAGAATGGTCAATTTCACCTCTACTTCCAGATCTATCGCACTTGCCACAAAGGAGCGGGATCTCTTCACCGACACCTCTGTCGAACAAAAGGAGCTCAGGGAAATCTTCTCCCAGATCCGAACCAATGATCTGGTTAACTTCCGCATGACCGATGTTCTTGAATTACTCAAGGCTCTCGGGGTGGCCACCCCAAAGATCGAGGAATTCAACGCTGAAGTTACTGTTCAAAAGATGCTTGCCATACATCAACAACAACTGCTAGATGATTCACGGCTGATACTTTTTTTCAAAAAGTTAGAAGACATTGAGATTATTAGCTTCCTCCAGAACGAGGAGTTAATTCTCAACACCTACAGGCGATCCCGTATTCTCGCCTATTTTTGGGAAATCCAGAAGTTCAAGCCTCATATCAGGAAGGGGCTAGTTCATGAAATATATATGAATACTATCTTTGAAGACGAATACCGAGACTGCCTCCCAGATATTTGCATCAAGGCGGCACTTACTCATGCCACTAAATTCCAGACCATATTCAAATTCAAGGTATGGTGTATCTGGGAAGAACGGCAATATATAAAACTCTTCCCTTCATACCAACTTTGGGAGCTTGATAGGCTCGTTGAAGAACCTTTTTTTGAATAAATTAAATTTTCAAAGCAAGGTTTCGATGAAGAACATGAAAGGCTAATGGCAGCCACAGAATTCTTTGAGGCGGCAAGAAGTGCTGCAAGAACAAATGCTTTGATCTCTACCTCTAAACACATTATTCTGGTGGACCGTCTTAGGCCCTTAACTGATGAAGGAAATGGGCCTTCCAGAATCATTTATTTTCTTAATAATATGACTTTGGGCCGAGTAGGCCAAATAGCTCGGAATGAGGATCTACTCTTAAACAATGATCCTATAAGCAACATGGTGGACTCCGACGAAAACTCTGACTAAGGGAAGCTTGGTGGGCTCTATTTGTTTATTATAAAAAAAAAATTTGCTACAAAACTATTTTATATAGATATCTACGAAGGCTGGGACAACAAAAAAATTACCAAAAAACGACAAAACAAAAAAGACAAAGAAGACAACGGCAACGGCAACAACGGCAGCAATTGACACAGATCAGAGAAACAATAATCACAAGAAGACAAGAATTACAAGAACAAATTGTTTAGCTAAGAAGAATCATAGAAGAAAGGGAAATAATGGTTAGCTCTCTAATGAAGAACGAGAACAGATCATGGAGACTCGACATGACAGGAGTAACCCGCTTACTGTCCAGGGAATTTCCATGTGGCTTGAAGACAATCGCAATAATGACACCTCTGACAGTAGTTCTGACCACTCTGACAGTATTTCTGACAGCTCTGAAGATGATGATAGCCAATATTCCAGATCAAGCAACCAACAGGATACAAGGGACGACACCTCATCCCCACTTTGATAAAGAAGATTCTCCATCAATGGAAAAGCTGAGTGCCATCATTATAAAGTTTCTCCACTAAAGAAACTTTGATTCTCCACCTATGGAAAAAGCTGAAGGCCATCATTACAAAGTCTCTCCACTAAAATAGTCATCATTACTCAAGACAGGCAGGCGCCAGTTCACCCACTGGTTATAATAGGTCACCCCCAGGACATGCTGTATAAATAAGGCTTCAATTGCCTCTTAGAGGCATCGAAGTTTAGAAGGCTTGCATGCTCTGTGAACTTTATCTTGTAATCTCTCTCCCAGTTCTTGTGTGATTTCTCTCCTCTCCCCCATTGTAAATCTCATCTTTGTTCTTGTGAATAAAATTCTAAGTTTGTGTGTGCTGCTCCATATCACTAAAGATTAATTCTAGTATTCCCCAGAGTGAGGGAGAACAATTTGAAATCATAGATGATAACTTTGAAAAACTCAAAGAAGCAATACCACATTCCGATAAAAAAGAAGTTTATAGACCAATTTCTTTCCAGTCTAGATTCTTGAATAAACACACTTATGTCTTTGAAAGGATGCAGGGAAATATAGAATTAAAAGGAGAAGAAGATGACGGAGATCCATCAACTGGCCTCCAGAATGGTCAATTTCACCTCTACTTCCAAATCTATCGCACTTGCCACAAAGGAGCGGGATCTCTTCACCGGCACCTCTGTCGAACAAAAGGAGCTCAGGGAAATCTTCTCCCAGATCCGAACCAATGATCTGGTTAACTTCCGCATGACCGATGTTCTTAAATTACTCAAGGCTCTCGGGGTGGCCACCCCAAAGATCGAGGAATTCAACGCTGAAGTTACTATTCAAGAGATGCTTGCCATGCATCAACAACAACTGCTGGATGATTCGCGACTGATACTTTTTTTCAAAAAGTTAGAAGACACTGAGATTATTAGCTTCCTCCAGAACGAGGAGTTAATTCTCAAACCTACAAGCGACCCCGTATTCTCGCCTATTTCCGGGAAATCCAGAAGTTCAAGCCTCATATCAGGAAGGGGCTAGTTCATGAAATATATATGAACACTATCTTTGAAGACGAATACCGAGACTGCCTCCCAGATATTTGCATCAAGGCGGCACTCACTCACGCCACTAAATTATACACTTAAGATGTTTGTTTAAATGTTAGTGCAGGATAAATATATATATATATATATATATATATATATATATATATATATATATATATATATATATATATATATATATATATATACGTCACGACCCGTACCCGATATAGGGGCACGAGTGCGTGGGTACGTCCAGCCTACGCCGCAGCATCGGTGGTAGAACGTTGTCTAGGTCACAATACTATCTAATCAATCTCACACGAGTATCGAACTCCATGAGGAGACATAGATATCATAATATAATATATAAATACTCAATCACAGAACTAAAGTACGATAAGATATCAAAGAAAATAAACAAAATACAACACAAGTCTAAACAAAATAATCTAATTCAAATAATAACATCTAAGTCTCCAAATATGCCGGAAACAAATCCGGTACCATAAACTGCTAAAAGAAACTAACTGAATAACTAATAATCCTGGCTAGACCTCCCGGAATCACACCTGAGCTATAAGGTCCAAGGCTGCAGCTACTCTCCCTGTGGTCCATAATATGTCGGACACCAGTCCTCTAAGTCGCAGTCTAAAAAAATATTTCAAGTCAGGATTGGAGCAAAGTACAACCCAATAACAGTTCCAATTAATTGACAAGGACTATAAAACAATAAATAGATGATGCTATATATTGAGAGAAATAATAAATAGATGCAATGGCAAATAGTAAAGAGAGCAGACAATAGGCAATATGGTATAGTCAGTACATATAGGAAATGAAGAGAAAGAACTACAATATTATATACGGAGTGATGTAGTATATGAACTGAACTTATTCTAAGTGTTCGAAATAGTAGTTTTGATATGTGATCGGCTTGGGAACATGTACGAGTGCTATATGGCCTGGCTAATTATAAGTGAGGTGTATGATTAACACTAACATGACTTCATACTTGTACGATAGGGCTATGATCACATTTCTCACTAATAATTCCCCCCCCCCCAACTAGTACAGTGGATCCAACCATGACACGTCACGATACACGATCAATGTCTAATATATCATGTACAATGTCTAATATCAATATCTAATATCAATGTCGTATACAATGTCAATACGATAACCAATGTAATATCTCATGACTGAAGATCTAATCTATATACTAGTCCGTATAGCACAGTGTCAAGAATTAGATGTAACATTTCTAAATACTTAAATTATAGAAATTATCAATAACGAAAATTATCAGAGAATGTACTCGCATGTGGTCCAGAGCGAGAAATACCAATGTCCTATTCCTGAAGTCTCGCAGGACGATCCAATGGTCCTATATATATAAATAATAAAATACAATATAGCATCAGTCGTTACACTAGCACACACACAAACACAATTACACTATGCTCGAAACTACGCAAGGGTGTGATAACTGGTCAACTAACTAGGTCAAGTGTGTGTGTCTAAACGCACAGGTGTTATGTCCTCGAATACAATGCGCAGCAAGACAAACAACTAACACTAACACAATGTCTAATTCTCCAAATCTCGTGTAGCACTAACACATGGTCTAGCAAGTAGGTGAGGGTATACATAAAGGAGTGAGTTACCAAAATATGTTTAATATATAAATATATATACCTTAGTATATATTACATAGTATTACCCACTACTATATTTATATTAATACACACCTAGGGCCATACCTAACATATATAAATATGTGACAACTACGACTAACAACTTAAATTTCTAAGGAGTAAACACTAACACCTAATTCCCATAAAGTAATTTATAAACCTAATTACTATTCAATACTTATTAAACCTGATTACCATTAAAGTTATTATTAAACCTAATTTACTATAAAGTATATACTAACATAATCACTATTCACATATGCACACGTGTACACACTAGTTATTAGGGTATTAACATAGGGTCATGCAACCAACCAAACTCCTATGAAGTATGCTAACCCTAATATTATTCACACATGCACACATAAAATACGAAGAAGGCAGTTCGAACCTGTGTGTGCACGGAGTTGAGGGAGGTTGTTGTGGGTCATCTCTGGCGAGGTGTTCGACTGCTGCCAGATTGCTGTGACGAGAACGGGGGCGGATCTGTCATGGGTCGGCTGCTTGATAATGATGATGATGATGATGATGATGATGATGATGATGATGGTGATGGGTGATGATGGTGATGATGTTCTGGGGATGGTCGGAGAGGAGCGGCTCAGGCGAGGGAGGTCAGTTGCTCAGCGGGAAGGTCGGGTCGACGAAGGTGAGACGAGGGGGCTGAGGAAGGAGGTGGTGATGGGGTTATCGCGGTGGCGGTCTGTGGAAGAGGACAAGATGTCGAGGGAGGTCGTGGTGGTGGAGGAGCTCAGGCGGACTGTGTGATGGGGACGATGAGGTCTACGGGTGATCGGTGAGAATGAGTCGAGAGTTGTGGCGGTCGTGGCTGTGGGATCCGACGTGGACGATGGTGGTGTTGGTCGACTGATCGGAGGCGGGGACGCTATGGAGTAGGGATGGTAGAAGTCGGGGAAGATGGTTAGTAGAGGAGATGATAATGGTGGTGTAGATGCAGATGGCTACTTGGGTTGTTGGGGAAGTCGGGGAGGTGATGGGACTGCGGTGGAGGAGTCGGGGGTCGTCGGCTGTGGGTGAGGCGTGGTGGACGTTGGTGGTGGCTGTGTCATGGTGATGGTGTTGGAGATGATGGGGAAGTCGAGGGAGACGTGAAGGAGAACGGGGTGGCCAGAGATGGCTTTGAACGGTGGTGGTGGTGGTGTTAGTGGTAGCGTGGACTCGGGAAGATATCGGGGAAAAGGCAGGGAAGTCAGGGACGGAGACGGTGACTGACAGCGGGGTCTCGACGGGGATGACGACCGGAGATGGGAGGCCAGGAAGATGAGGGTGATGGTGATGTAAAAAAAATAGTTTAGGGTTTATTATGTAGGTTGAAGATGATGTTGATGAAAAATAATGGAGAAAAGTATTTATGTATGAGGAAGAGAGAAGGGTAATGATTACCTAGGGATTAGGGCCGGCCATGTGCTCCTTAGGATGGGGTTGGCTCATTGGGAAAGGGGTGAGGATGAGGGATTATATAGGAGAGTGTGTGTGGTAGATGATGCTTCATTTTGAATGAAGGGCCAAGATTAATCAAGAAGGAAAGTGCACAAACAAAAGAGAGAGAGAGAGTTGGATCGGTCAAAGAGGGGAGGAGGTTTTCTTCATGTGTTGGGTCCAATGGGAGGTGGACACCTCACTGTACTTTTGCATAAAAGTCCTCAACAATTAGAAATTGCACAAAAAGTGGGAATTAGAATAAATGAGAGAAAATACCACGTTTGGTGAGATATAGTGGTTAAAAAAGGTGTTTGGTATTTAGTATGAAGCTTGAGGGTGTGAGTGGGGTTTGGTTTGGTGTTGGGTCTAGTTTTAGGTTAAGTTGGGTCCTTATACCAATTTAATTAAAATTAATGTAAATGGTGTTCTAAAATTAATTGGAAGTACATAGGGTTAAAATTAGGTGGGACACAAGTGTCATGGACGGAGAAGACTCAGAATAGAATATTATTATAATTTGGGTTGCACAAAATGGGTCAAGATTGTGTCTCCAATTTCTATTGGAACGGACAAGGATACAAAGTTAAATTTATTTAGAATTAAAAATAAACGTCTGCGACGAATATTGTGCGACTAAAATAAAGCACAAAAGAGTATATTTATGAGTTACACAAAGGTCAGAATGGAAAACGGGCACGTCTAGGACAAGGGTGTAAAATTTGTTCGAAGGCAAAAACTAGTGTAGCGCTCCAAATATCAAAGCAACGGTAAGGTACAACAATTAAATAAAATCATAATAATAATAATAAATTACAACCTCACTAATTAATCCCAAAATAATACAATTTTAATTCATAACCCTATATTTGGTCAGGGGTTCATCTAGTGGGCTTCTAGGTCAAGTCTACTAACTCATGCATTAAAGAACACTATATATAATATATATATATATACACATATCATGCAATTATTTAAAATAAATATACACAACACTTATAATAGATAAAAATGACAAAATTACCGCTATTTTAGAATGTAGTAGTGACAAGTCTACCCCCTTAGAAAATTTATCCTCAAAATTTAAGACACCTTGTCTCTCTCTGTCCAGTCATAACCTATTCATTAATCTTCACTACGGTCAAACTCCCAACAATCAAAGTCTAAGAAAATCCTACCTATAGTCATACATCATGCAATCTAGAGAAAACATGTATGGTTGTGGTCCATTTTGTCATGGTATTGCAGTGTCTGTCAGGGTGTACTACTAACTACATTCTAACAAAAAAATCACTGATACAAGCTACGATATAAGGAGTCAATCAATCAATCAAATAGATAGAAAAAGAACAAAAGGAAAGAATGGAACAGAACCTACTAACACATCGCCTGCAGTATCGGTCTCCTCGATTATCATTACAAATTCCCTACCCTGCTGGGGTGGTTCCCTTCGTGGGTGCTGAGCAATCTGCGGTTCCACAGGTGGCCTAACTGGATCTCTATAATTTGGGATTGTACACTGTCCGGAAAGATAAGGAACTAGAAGACAATCCCGCATTCGATGTCCCACAGTGCCACAGTGCAAACAAAGTCCTAGCCTCAATCTACAGCTCTCCCAAAGGTGACCTGGCTTCTTACAGAAATGACAAGTCTATTGTGTCTCTCTCAGAGGCTGCTGCGGATCCTGCTGAACACAAACCAGTGCCTGGTACTACTGATGGTTATACTGAAATGTCCTCAGCTGCTGCTGAATATGGGGACGCTTGGCCGGTCCTGTACTACTACTCGTATCTCCAAAAATATTATGACTCCTCTTAGGCTGAGATCCATATCCTCTTCTGTAATCTGGGAATCCATCAAGATATCCTCAAAGGTAGCGGTACGACGACCAGAAGTGTGCGACCTAATCTCTCTCGTCAGCCCCTTTCTAAACTTTTGGGCTCGATCCCCTGGGTCCTGAATCATAGACGATGCAAAACGGCTCAATCGACAGAATTCTGTGGTGTACTCGTCTACCAACATGTTTCCTTGGACCAAGTCATGAAACTGACCCTCCAAAGCTTCCAGGGCCACGTCGGGAAAGAACTTCTCCTTGAAAATCTCCTTAAAGGTCTCCCAAGTAAGTCCTTGTGCAGTAAGTCTTGGCTCCGTGTGATACCACATGAGTGCGATATCGAACATCTAAGTGTCGGCCGCCTCTATCTGCAAGCTCTCCAGAATCTGGGCTAATTGCAGGTTTTTCTTTATATCCTCTAACCAATCATCAACATAGAGTATCCCTTCGATACCCTTGAACTCTCGAGATGCCATCCTCTTGAAGTCAACTATAGCGCCTGGTCTCTGCTGTTGATGCTGGCCAGGAAACTGCTGGGCAACTCTCTCAACTTTCTGTAGTGCCATCTGGTGAGCGTTTTCCATGCTCTCTCTCATCAGCTCAGTCTATGCTTAGTGTGCCTCTGCCTGCACCCACTGAGCCTCAGCTTGAACTCGCTGAGCTTTTGCCGTCACTCTCTGGGCATCTACCATGCCCTGGATCAAAGTAAACATCTGTGCCCCGTCAGCGGGCAGACCTCCGGGAAGCAGAGTTGGTGGTTGTGGAAGGTGCTCCGTCACAGCTGGGGCAACCCTCGGAACAGGTGGGAGAGGAGGAACTCCAGATGTCTGTCCGTCAGGTCGAGAGGTGGCAGACCCCTCTGAAGCTGATGCTCCCATTCTCAAAGATCTTGTCTTCGGTGGCATCCTGAAGACAGACCGAAAAGAATCAATTAAGGCAATAGATACGATATCAATAAGAAAGGATAGTAAAATTCTAAAGGAAGCAATATTCAGAAGGAAAAAGGAAAATAAGATAAATAGTTTGGAAATATTCCTAGTTGTGATTGAGTATTCGCTCTTATCCTAGTATGCTATATACTATATCCTATCGCAGGCATGTAGTAGAACAACTAAGACGTCGCACTACCACGACATCACACTACTTGCGAAGTCTGACCTGCATGGGCCGCCACTAAAAATGTGTCATGACCCGCACCCGATATAGGGGCACAAGTGCGTGGGTACGTCCAGCCTACACCGCAGCATCGACGGTAGAACGTTGTCTACGTCATAATACTATCTAATCAATCTCACACGAGTATCCAACTCCATAAGAAGACACAGATATCACAATATAATATGTAAATACTCAATCACAGAACTAAAGCACGATAAGATATCGAAGAAAGTAAATGAAATACAACACAAGTCTAAACAAAATAATCTAACTCAAACAATAACATCCAAGTCTCCAAATATGCCAGAAACAAATCCGGTACCATAAACTGCTAACAGAAACTAACTGAATAACTAGTGATCCCGGCTAGACCTCCCGGAATCACACCTGAGCTATAAGGTCCAAGGCTGCAGCTACTCTCCCTGTGGTCCATAATATGTCGGACACCAGTCCTCTAAGTCGCAGTCTGGAAAAATATTTTCAGTCAGGATTTGAGCGAAGTACAACCCAATAACAGTTCCAATTAATTAACAAGAACTATAAAACAATAAATAGATGATGCTATATATTGAGAGAAACAATAAATAGATGCAATGGTAAATAGTAAAAAGAGCAGACAATAGGCAATATGGTATAGTCAGAGCATATAGGAAATGAAGAGAAAGAACTACAATATCATATACGACGTGATGTAGTATATGAACTGAACTTATTCTAAGTGTTTGAAATAGTAGTTTTGATATGTGATCGGCTTGGGAATATGTACGAGTGCTATATGGCCTGGCTAATTAAAAGTGAGGTCTATGATTAACACTAACATGACTTTATACTGTATGATAGGGATATGATCACATTTCTCACTAACAATTTCTTCGATCCCAACTAGTACAGTGGATCCAACCATGACACGTCATGATACACGATCAATGTCTAATATATCATGTACAATGTCTAATATCAATGTCTAAATCAATGTCATGTACAATGTCAATACGATAACCAATGTAACATCTCATGACTGAAGATCTAATCTATATGCTAGTCCGTGTAGCACAGTGTCAAGAATCAGATGTAACATTTCTAAATACTTGAATTATAGAAATTATCAATAACGAAAATTATCAGAGAATGTACTCGCATGTGGTCCAGAGAGGGAAATTTCAATGTCCTATTCCTGAAGTCTCGCAGGATGATCCAATGATCCTATATATATAAATAATATAATACAATATAGCATCAGTCGTTATACTAGCACACACACAAACACAATTACACTATTCTCAGAACTATACAAGGGTGTGATAACTGATCAACTAGCAGGGTCAAGTGTGCGTGTCTAAACGCACAAGTGTCATGTCCTCGAATATAATGCACAGCAAGACAAACAACTAACACTAACACAATGTCCAATTCTGTAAATCTCGTGTAGCATTAACACATGGTCTAGCTAGTAGGTGAGGGTACACATAAGGCAGTGAGTTACCAAAATATATTTAATATATAAAAATATATATATACCTTAGTATATATTACATAGTATTACCCACTACTATATTTATATTAATACACACCTAGGGCCATACCTATCATATATAAATATGTGACAACTACGACTAACAACTTAAATTTCTAAGGAGTAAACACTAATACCTAATTCCCATGAAGTAATTTATAAAACCTAATTACTATTCAATACTTATTAAACCTGATTATTATTAAAGTGATTATTAAACCTAATTTACTATAAAGTATATACTAACCTAATTACTATACACACATGCACATGTGTACACACTAGTTATTAGGGTACTAACATAGGGTCATGCAACCAACCAAACTCCCATGAAGTATGCTAACCCTAATATTATTCACACATGCACACATAAAATCACGAAGAAGGCAGTTCAAACCTGTGCGTGCACAGGGTCGAGGGAGATTGTTATGGGTCATCTCCGGCAAGGTGTTCAACTGTTGTCGGGTTGCTGTGACAAGAACGAGGGCAGATTTATCGTGGGTCGGCTGCTCGGTAGTGTTAATGGTGATGATGATGATGATGATGGTGGTGGTGGTGGTGATGATGATGATGATGATGATGATGATGATGATGGTGGTGATGATATTGATGATGATGATGGTGATGATGTTCCGGGGATGGCCGGAGAGGAGCGGCTCAGGCGAGGGAGGTCAGTTGCTCAGTGGAAAGGTCGGGTTGGCAAGGGTGAGACGAGGGGGCTGAGGGAGGCAGTGGTGATGGGGTTATCGTGGTGGCGGTCTATGTAAGAGGAGGAGATGTCAAGGGAGGTCGTGGTGGAGGAGGAGCTCAGGTAGGCTAGTTGATGGGGACGATGAGGTCTACGGGTGATTGGTGAGAATGAGTCTAGAGTTGTAGCGGTCGTAGCTGTGGGCTCCAGCGGGGACGATGGTGGTGTTGGTCAACTGCTCAGAGGCGAGGATGCTGTGGAGTCAGAATGGAGAAAGTCGGGGCAGATGGTCAGCGGAGGAGATGATAATGGTGGTGTAGATACAGATGGCTGCTCGGGTTGCTCGGGAAGTCGGGGAGGAGATGGGATTGCGGTGGAGGAGTCAGGGGTCATTGGCTGTGGGTGAGGCTTGGTAGACTTTGGTGGTGGCTATGTCATGATGATGGTATTGGAGATGATGGGTAAGTCGAGGGAGACGTGAAGGAGAATGGGTGTGGCCGAAGATGGCTGTGAACGGTGGTGGTGGTGGTGGTATTGGTGGTGGCGTGGACTCGGGGAGATATCGGGGAAGAGGCTGGGAAGTCGGGGATGGAGGAAGTAACAGACAGCGGGGACTCAGCAGGGATAACGATCGGAGATGGGAGGCCGAGAAGATGAGGGTGATGGTGATGTAAAAAATAGTTTAGGGTTTATTATGTAGGTTGAAGATGATATTGATGAAAAATAATAGAGAAAAGTGTTTACGTATGAGAAAGAGAGGAGGGTGATGATTACCTAGGGATTAGGATTGGCCATGTGCTCTTTGGGATGGGGTTGGCTCATTGGGAAAGGGGTGAGGATTAGGGATTATATAGGAGAGTGTGTGTGGTGGATGATGCTTTATTTTGAATGAAGGGCCAAGATTAATCATGAAGGAAAGTGCACAAATAAAAGGGAGAGAGAGAGAGAGTTGGACCGGTCAAAGAGGGGAGAAGATTTTCTTCATGTGTTGGGTCCAATGGGAGGTGGACACCTCACTGCACTTTTGCATAAAAGTCCTCAATAATTGGAAAATTGCACAAAAAGTGGAAATTGGATTGAATGAGAGAAAACACCATATTTGGTGTTATGTAGTGCTTAAAAAAGTTGTTTGGTGTTTAGTATGAAACTTGAGGGTGTGAGTGGGGGTTTGATTTGGTGTTGGGTCAAGTTTTGGGCTAAGTTTGGTCCTTACACTAATTTAATTAAAATTAATGTAAACGGTGTTCTAAAATTAATTGGAAGTACATAGGGTTAAAATTGGGTGGGACACAAGTGTCATGGACGTAGAAGACTCAGAATAGAATATTATCATAATTTGGATTGCACAAAATGGGTCAAGATTGTATCTCCAATTTTGATTGGAACAGACAAGGATGCAAAGTTAGATTTATTTGGAATTAAAAATAAACGTCTGCGATGAATGTTGTGCGACTAAAATAAAGCACAAAAGAGCATATTTATGAGTTACACAAAGGTCAGAATGGAAGACAGACATGTCTAGGACAAGGGTATAAAATTTGTTGGAAGGCAAAAACTAGTGTAGCTCTCCAAATATCGAAGCAACGGTAAGGTACAACAATTAAATAAAATCATAATAATAATAATAAATTACAACCTCACTAATTAATCCCGAAATAATACAATTATAATTCATAACCCTAAATTTGGTCAGGGGCTCATCTAGTGGGCTTCTAGGTCAAATCTACTAACTCATGCAATAAAGAACACTATATAATATATATATATATATATATATATATATATATATATATATATATATATATATATATATATATATATATATATATATATATATATATACACATCATGCAATTATTTAAAATAAATATACACAATACTTATAATAGATAAAAATAACAAAATTACCCCTATTTTAGAATGTGGTAGTGACAAGTCTACCCCCTTAGAAAAATTTTGTTCTTAAAATTTAAGACACCTTGTCTCTCTCTGTCCAGTCATAACCTATTTATTAATCTTCACTACGGTCAAACCCCCAAGAATTAAAGTCTAAGAAAATCCTACCTACAGTCATACATCATGCAATCTAAAGAAAACATGCACGGTTATGGTCTGTTTTGTCATGGTATTGCAGTCTCTGTCTGGGTGTAGTACTAACTACATTCTAAAAAGAAAATTACTGATACATGCTATGGTATAAGGAGTCAATCAATCAATCAAATAGATGGAAAAAAAATAGAACAAAAGAACAAAACAGAACCTGCTAACACATCGCCTATAGTAGCGGTCTCCTCGACCGTCATTGCAAATGCCCCTCCCTGCTAGGGTGGCTCCCTTCGCGGAGCTGAGCAATATGCGGTTCCACAGGTGGCCTAACTGGATCTCTATAATTTGGGGATGCACGTTGTCCGGGAAGATAAGAAACTAGAAGACAATCCCTCCTACGATGTCCCGCAGCGCCACAGTATAAACAAAGTCCTAGCCTTAATCTAGAGCTCTCCTAAAGGTGACCTGGCTTCTTACAGAAATGACAAGTATGTTGTGTCTCTTTCGGAGGCTACTGTTGATCCTGCTAAACATGAACCAGTGCCTGGTACTGCTGATGGTTATACTGAAACGTCCTCGGCTGCTGCTGAATATGGGGACGCTTGGTCGGTCCTGCGCTACCACTCGTATCTCTAGAAATATTGTGACTCCTCTTAGGCCTGAGATCCAGATCCTCTTCTATAATCTGGGCATCCATCAAGATATCCTCAAAGGTAGCGGTACGACGACCAGAAGTGTGTGACCTAATCTCTCTCGTCAACCACTTTCTAAACTTTCGGGCTCGATCCCCTGGGTCCTGAATCATAGACGATGCAAAATGGCTCAATCGACAGAATTATGTGCCTTACTCGTCTACCGATATATTTTCTTGGACCAAGTCATGAAACTGACTCTCCAAAGCTCCCAGGGCCACGTCGGGAAAGAACTTCTTCTTGAAAATCTCCTTGAAGGTCTCCCAAGTAAGTCCTTGTGCAGTAAGTCTCGGCTCCGTACGATACCACGTGAGTGCCATATCGAATATCTGACTGTCGGGCGCCTCTATCTGCAAGCTCTCCGAAATCTGGGCCAATCGCAGGTTTCTCTCTATATCCTCTAACCAATCGTCAGCGTAGAGTATCCCTTCGATACCCTTGAACTCTCGAGGTGCCATCCTCTTGAAGTTAACTATAGTGCCTGGTCTCTGCTGTTGCTGCTGGCTAAGAAACTGCTGGGCAACTCTCTCAACTTCATGTAGTGCCATCTGGTGAGCGTTCTTTATGCTCTCTCTCTCATCAGCTCAGTCTGTGCTTGGTGCACCTCTGCCTGCACCCTCTGAGCCTCATCTTGAACTCACTGAGCTTCCGCTGTCACTCTCTGGGCATCTACCATGCCCTGGATCAAAGTAAATATTTGCGCCCCGTCAGCGGGCAGACCTCCGGAAAGCGGAGTCGGTGGTTATGGAAGGTGCTCCATCATAGCTGGGTCAACCCTCGGAATAGGTGGGAAAGAAGGAACTCCATATATCTATCCGTCAGGTCAAGAGGTGGCAGACCCCTCTGAAGCTGATGCTCTCACTCTCAAAGATCTTATCTTCGGCGGCATCCTGAAGACAGACCGAAAAGAATCAATTAAGGCATTAGATACGTTCTCCAAATCTCCAAATCTCATGTAGCACTAACACATGGTCTAGCTAGTAGGTGAGGGTACACATAAGGCAGTGAGTTACCAAAATACGTTCAATATATAAATATATATACCTTAGTATATATTACATAGTATTACCCACTACTATATTTATATTAATATGCACCTAGGGTCATACCTAACATATATAAATATGTGACAACTACGACTAACAACTTAAATTTCTAAGGAGTAAACACTAACACCTAATTCCCATAAAGTAATTTATAAACCTAATTACTATTTAATACTTATTAAACCTGATTACAATTAAAGTGATTATTAAACATAATTTACTATGAAGTATATACTAACCTAATCACTATTCACACATGCATACGTGTACACACTAGTTATTGGGGTAGTAACATAGGGTCATGCAACCAACCAAACTCCCATGAAGTATGCTAACCCTAATATTATTCAAACATGCACACATAAAATCATGAAGAAGGCAGTTCAAACTTGTACGTGCACAGGGTCAAGGGAGGCTGTTGTGGGTCGTCTCCGAGGAGGTGTTCGACTGATGTCGGGTTGCTGTGACGAGAACGAGGGCGGATCTGCCGTGGGTCGGTTGCTCGGTGGTGATGATGATGATGATGATGATGATGGTGATGATGATAATGATGATGGTGCTAATGTTGATGATGATGATGGTGATGATGTTCCGGGGATGTCCAGAGAGGAGCGGCTCAGGCGAGGGAGGTCAGTTGCTCAGTGGGAAGTTCAGGTCGACGAGGGTTAGACGAGGGGGCTGAGGGAGGCGGTGGTGATGGGGTTGTCGCGGTGGCGGTCTGTGTAAGAGGAGGAGATGTCGAGGGAGGTCGTGGTGGTGGAGGAGCTCAGGCGGGCTAGGTGATGGGGACGATGAGGTCTACGGGTGATCGGTGAGAAGGAGTCGAGAGTTGTGGCAGTCGTGGCTGTGGGCTCCGGCAGGGACGATGGTGGTGTTGGGCAACTGCTCGGAGGCGGGGATGCTGTGGAGTCAGGATGGAGGAAGTCAGGAAAGATGGTCAGCGGAAGAGATGATAATGGTGGTATAGATACAGATGGCTGCTCGGGTTGCTCGAGAAGTCGGGAAGGAGATAGGACTGTGGTGTAGGAGTCGGGGGTCGTCGGATGTGGGTGAGGCATGGTGGACATTGGTGGTAGTTGTGTCATGATGATGGTATTGGAGATGATGGGGTAGTCGAGGGAGACGTGAAGGAGAACGGGGGTGGCCGGAGATGGCTGTGAACGATGGTGGTGTTGGTGGTGGTGTGGACTCGGGGAGATATCGGGGAAGAGGCCGGGAAGTCGGGGATGGAGGCGGTGACTGACAACGGGGGCTCGACGGGGATGACGACCGAAGATGGGAGGCCGAGAAGATGAGGGTGATGGTGATGTAAAAAAAATAGTTTAGGGTTTATTATGTAGGTTGAAGATGATATTGATGAAAAATAATGGAGAAAAGTGTTTATGTATGAGAAAGATAGGAGGGTGATGATTACTTATGGATTAGGGCCGGCCATGTGCTCCTTGGGATGGGGTTGGCTCATTGGGAAAGGAGTGAGGATGTGGGATTATATAGGAGAGTGTGTGTGGTGGATGATGCTTTATTTTGAATGAAGGGCTAAGATTAATCATGAAGGAAAGTGCACAAACAAAAGGGAGAGAGAGAGAGAGTTGGACCGGCCAAAGTGGGGAGGAGGTTTTCTTCATGTGTTGGGTCCAATGGGAGATGGACACCTCACTACACTTTTGCATAAAAGTCCTCAATAATTGGAAAATTACACAAAAAAGTAGAAATTGGATTAAATGAGAGAAAACGCCATGTTTGGGGTGATGTGGTGGTTAAAAAAGGTGTTTGGTGTTTAGTATGAAGTTTGAGGGTGTGAGTGGGGGTTTGGTTTGGTTTGGTGTTGGGTCTAGTTTTGGGTTAAGTTGGGTCCTTACACTAATTTAATTAAAATTAATGTAAATGGTGTTCTAAAATTAATTGAAGTACATAGGATTAAAATTAGGTGGGACACAAGTATCATGGACGTAGAAGACTCATAATAGAATATTATCATAATTTGAGTTGCACAAAATGGGTCAAGATTGTGTCTCCAATTTTGATTAGAACAGACAAGGATGCAAAGTTGGATTTATTTGGAATTAAAAATAAACGTCTGCGACGAATATTGTGCGACTAAAATAAAGTACAAAAGAGCATATTTATGAGTTACACAAAGGTCAGAATGGAAGACGGGCACGTCTAGGACAACGGTGTGAAATTTGTTGGAAGGCAAAAACTAGTGTAGCGCTCCAAATATCGAAGCAACGGTAAGGTACAATAATTGAATAAAATTATAATAATAAATTATAACCTCACTAATTAATCCCGAAATAATATAATTTTAATTCATAACCCTATATTTGGTCAGGGGTTCATCTAGTAGGCTTATAGGTTTAGTCTACTAACTCATGCATTAAAGAACACTAAATATAATATATATATATATATATATATATATATATATATATATATATATATATATATATATATATATATATATATCATGCAATTATTTAAAATAAATATACACAATACTTATAATAGATAAAAATGACAAAATTACCCCTATTTTAGAATGTGGTAGTGATAAGTCTACCCCCTTAGAAAAATTTTGTCCTCGAAATTTAAGACACCTTGTCTCTCTCTGTCCAGTCATAACCTATTCATTAATCATCACTACGGTCAAACCCCCAACAATCAAAGTCTAAAAAAATTCTACCTACAGTCATACATCATGCAATCTAGAAAAAACATGCATGGTTATGGTCCATTTTGTCATGGTATTGCAGTCTCTGTCAGGGTATACTACTAACTATATTCTAAACAGAAAATTACTTATACAAGCTATGGTATAAGGAGTCAATCAATCAAATAAATGAAAAAAAAAGAACAGAACAGAACCTGCTAACATATCGCATGTAATATCGGTCTCCTCGTCCGTCATTGCAAATGCCCCGCCCTGCTGGGGTGGCTCCCTTCGCGGGTGTTGAGCAATCTGCGGTTCCACAGGTGGCCTAACTGGATCTCTATAATTTGGGGCTACGCGCTGTCCGGGAAGATAATGAACTAGAAGACAATCCCTCATTCGATATCCCACAGCGCCATAGTGCAAACAAAGTCCTAGCCTCAATCTACAGCTCTCCCAAAGGTGATCTGGCTTCTTACAGAAATAAAAAGTCTGTTGTGTCTCTTTCGGAGGCTGCTGTTGATCCTGCTGAACACGAACCGGTGCCTGGTACTGTTGGTGGTTATACTGAAACGTCCTCGGCTGCTGCTAAATATGGGAACGCTTGGCCGGTCCTGCGCTACCACTCGTATCTCCAGAAATATTGTGACTCCTCTTAGGCCTGAGATCCAGATCCTCTTCTCTAATCTGGGCATCCATCAAGATATCCTCAAAGGTAGCAATACGACGACTAGAACTATGTGACCTAATCTCTCTCGTCAGCCCCTTTCTAAACTTTTAGGCTCGATCCCCTGGGTCCTGAATCATAGACGATGCAAAATGGCTCAATCGACAGAATTTTGTGGCATACTTGTTTACCGACATGTTTTCTTGGACCAAGTCATGAAACTGACTCTCCAAAACTCCCAGGGCCACGTCGGGAAAGAACTTCTCTTTGAAAATCTTCTTGAAGGTCTCCCAAGTAAGTCCTTTTGTATTAAGTCTCGGCTCCATGCGATACCACGTGAGTGCGATATCGAACATCTGACTGCCGGCCGCCTCTATCTGCAAGCTCTCCGGAATCTGGGCCAATCGCAGGTTTCTCTCTATATCCTCTAACCAATCGTTAGCATAGAGTATCCCTTCGATACCCTTGAACTCTCGAGATGCCATCCTCTTGAAGTCAACTATAGCGCATGGTCTCTGCTGTTGATGCTGGCCAGGAAACTGCTGGGCAACTCTCTCAACTTCCTGTAGTGCCATCTGGTGAGCGTTCTCCATGCTCTCTCTCATCAGCTCAGTCTATGCTTAGTGTGCCTCTGCCTGCACCCACTGAGCCTCATCTTGAACTCACTGAGCTTTCGCCGTCACTCTCTGGACATCTACCATGCCCTGGATCAAAGTAAACATCTGTGCCCCGTCAGTGGGCAGACCTCCGGGAAGCGGAGTCGTTGGTTGTGGAAGGTGCTCCGTCACAGTTGGGGCAACCCTCGAAACAGTTAGGAGAGGAGGAACTCCAGATGTCTATCCGTCAGGTCGAGAGGTGGCAGACCCCTCTGAAGCTGATGCTCCCACTCTCAAAGACCTTGTCTTCGACGGCATCTTGAAGACAGATCAAAAAGAATCAATTAAGGCAATAGATACGATATCATCAAGGAACGACAGTAAAATTCTAAAGGAAGCAATATTCAGAAGGAATAAGGATAACAAGATAAATAGTTTGGAAATATTCCTAGTTGTGATTGAGTATTCGCTCTCATCCTAGTATGCTATATACTATATCCTATCGCATGCACGCAGTAGAACAACTAAGACGTCGTACTACCATGACAGCATACTATTTGCCAAGTCTGACCTGCATGGGCCACCACTAAAAACGTGTCATGACCCGCACCCGATATAGGGGCACGAGGGCGTGGGTACGTCCAGCCTACGCCGCAGCATTGGTGGTAGAATATTGTCTAGGTCACAATAACTAGTAGATGAACTCCATGAGGAGACACAGATATCAAAATATAATATATAAATACTCAATCACAGAACTAAAGCCCGATAAGATATCGAAAAAAATAAACAAAATATAACACAAGTATAAACAAAATAATCTAACTCAAACAAAAATATCCAAGTCTCCAAATATGCCGGAAATAAATCTGGTACCATAAAACTGCTAAAAGAAACTAACTGAATAACTAGTGATCCTGGCTAGACCTTCCGGAATCACACCTGAGCTATAAGGTCCAAGACTGCAGCTACTCTCCCTGTGGTCCATAATATGTCGGACACCAGTCCTCTAAGTCGCAGTCTGGAAAAATATTTTCAGTCAGGATTGGAGCGAAGTACAACCCAATAACAGTTCCAATTAATTGACAAGTACTATAAAATAATAAATAGATGATGCTATATACTGAGAGAAATAATAAATAGATGCAATGGCAAATAGTAAAGAGAGCAGACAATAGGCAATATGGTATAGTCAGTTCATATAGGAAATGAAGAGAAAGAACTACAATATCATATACGGAGTGATGTAGTATATGAACTGGACTTATACTAAGTGTTTGAAATAGTAGTTTTGATATGTGGTCGGCTTGGGAACATGTACGAGTGCTATATGGCCTAGCTAATTATAAGTGAGGTGTATGATTAACACTAACATGACTTTATACTTATACGATAGGGATTTGATCATATTTCTCACTAACAATTTCCCCGCCCCCAACAAGTACAGTGGATCCAACCATGACACGTCACGATACACGATCAATATCCAATATATCATGTATAATGTCTAATATCAATATCTAATATCAATGTCATGTACAATGTCAATACGATAACCAATGTAACATCTCATGACTGGAGATCCAATCTATATACTAGTCTGTGTAGCACAGTGTCAAGAATCAGATGTAACATTTCTAAATACTTGAATTATAGAAATTATCAATAACAAAAATTATCAGAGAATGTACTCACCTGTGGTCCTGAGCGGGCAATACCAATATCCTATTCCCGAAGTCTCGCAGGACGATCCAATGGTCCTATATATATAAATAATATAATACAATATAGCATCAGTCGTTACACTAGCACACACACAAACACAATTATACTACGCTCGGAACTACGCAAGGATGTGATAACTGGGCAACTAGCAGGGTCAAGTGTGTGTGTCTAAATGCACAGGTGTCATGTCCTCGAATACAGTGCACAGCAAGACAAACAACTAACACTAACACAATGTCTAATTCTCCAAATCTCGTGTAGCACTAACACATGGTCTAGCTAGTAGGTGAGGGTACACATAAGGCAGTGAGTTACCAAAATACGTTTTATATATGAATATATATATATACCTTAGTATATATTACATAGTATTACCCACTACTATATTTATATTAATACACACCTAGGGTCATACCTAACATATATAAATATGTGACAACTACGACTAACAACTTAAATTTCTAAGGAGTAAACACTAACACCTAATTCCCATGAAGTAATTTATAAACCAAATTACTATTCAATATTTATTAAACCTGATTACCATTAAAGTGATTATTAAACCTAATTTACTATGAAGTATATACTAACCTAATCACTATTCACACATGCACACGTGTACACACTAGTTATTAGGGTACTAACATAGGGTTATGCAACCAACCAAACTCCCATGAAGTATGCTAACCCTAATATTATTCACACATGCACACATAAAATTACGAAGAAGGCAGTTCGAACCTGTGTATACACAGGGGCGAGGGAGGTTACTGTGGGTCATCTCCGGCGAGGTGTTCGACTGCCGCCGGGTTGCTGTGACGAGAACGGGGGCGGATCTATCGTGGGTCGGCTGCTCGGTGGTGTTAATTGTGATGATGATGATGATGATGATGGTGATGATGGTGATGATAATGATGGTTATGATGTTCCATGGATGGCCGGAGAGGAGCAGCTCAGGCGAGGGAGGTCAGTTGCTCAGTGGGAAGGTCGGGTCGGCGAGGGTGAGACGAGGGGACTGAGGGAGGTGGTTGTGATAGGGTTATCGAGGTGGCGGTCTGTGTAAGAAGAGAAGATGTCGGGGGAGGTCGTGGTGGTGGAGGAGCTCAAGCGGGCTAGGTGATGGGGACGATGAGGTCTACGGGTGATCGGTGAGAAGGAGTCGAGAGTTGTGGCGGTCGTGGCTGTGGGCTCCGGCGGGGACGATGTTGGTGTTGGTCGATTGCTTGGAGTCAGGATGGAGGAAGTCGGGAAAGATGGTCAGCAGAGGAGATGATAATGGTGGTGTAGATGCAGATGGCTGCTCGGGCTGCTCGGGAAGTCGGGAAGGAGATGGGACTGCGGTGGAGGAGTCGGGGGTCGTCGGGGGTCGTCGGCTGTGGGTGAGGCATGGTGGACGTTGGTGGTGGCTGTGTTGTGATGATGGTGTTGGAGATGATGGGGAAGTCGAGGGAGATGTGAAGGAGAACGGGGGTGGCCGAAGATGGCTGTGAACGGTGGTGGTGGTGGTGTTGGTGGTGGCGTAGACTCGGGGAGATGTCAGGGAAGAGGCCGGGAAGTCGGGGATGGGGGCGGTGACTAACAGCGGGGGCTCAGCGAGGATGACGACCGGAGATGGAAGGCCGAAAAGATGAGGGTGATGGTGATGTAAAAAAGATAGTTTAGGGTTTATTATGTTGGTTGAAGATGATATTGATAAAAAATAATAGAGAAAAGTGTTTACGTATGAGGAAGAGAGGAGGGTGATAATTACCTAGGGATTAGGGCCGGCCATGTGCTCTTTGGGATGGGGTTGGCTCATTGGGAAAGGGGTGAGGATTAGGGATTATATAGGAGAGTGTGTGTGGTGGATGATGCTTCATTTTGAATGAAGGGCCAAGATTAATCATGAAGGAAAGTGCACAAACAAAAGGGAGAGAGAGAGAGAGAGAGAGAGAGAGAGAGTTGGACCGGTCAAAGAGGGTAGGAGGTTTTCTTCATGTGTTGGGTCCAATGGGAGGTGGACACCTCACTGCACGTTTGCATAAAAGTCCTCAATAATTGAAAAATTGCACAAAAAGTGGGAATTGGATTAAATGAGAGAAAATGCCATGTTTGGTGTGATATGGTGGTTAAAAAAGGTGTTTGGTGTTTAGTATGAAGCTTGAGGGTGTGAGTGGGGGTTTAGTTTGGTGTTGGGTCTAGTTTTGGGTTAAGTTGGGTCCTTACACTAATTTAATTAAAATTAATGTAATTGGTGTTCTAAAATTAATTGAAAGTACATAAGGTTAAAATTAGGTTGGACACAAGTATCATGGACGTAGAAGACTCAGAATAGAATATTATCATAATTTGGGTTGCATAAAATGGGTCAAGATTGTGTCTCCAATTTCGATTGGAACAGACAAGGATGCAAAGTTGAATTTATTTGGAATTAAAAATAAATGTCTGTGACGAATATTGTGTGACTAAAATAAAGCACAAAAGAGTGTATTTATGAGTTACACAAAGGTCAGAATGGAAGACGGACACGTCTAGGACAAGGGTGTAAAATTTGTTGGAAGGTAAAAACTGGTGTAGCGCTCCAAATATCGAAGCAACGGTAAGGTACAACAATTAAATAAAATCATAATAATAAATTACAACCTCACTAATTAATCCCAAATTAATATATTTTCAATTCATAACCCTATATTTGGTCAGGGGTTCATCTAGTGGGCTTCTTGGTCTAGTCTACTATGTATATAATATATATATACACATATCATGCAATTATTTAAAATAAATATACACAATACTTATAATAGATAAAAATAACAAAATTTCTCCTATTTTAGAATGTGGTAGTGATAATATATATATATATATATATATATATATATATATATATATATATATATATATATATATATATATATATATATATATATATATATATGGTAGAGTGAGTGTGTGTCTATTTCATATGTGAGTGAGTATGAGGGGGTTAAGCCAGTACAGGTGCACTGCATCAAGTGTAGTGGTTTAGTTATGAGAGTAGTGCTCGAGAGTTCTTGTGTGGGAGTGACTGTCTGTGTGTATGGAAGGGTCGGGCATGACTGAACACAGCAATAGCAGTAGCGAGTGACAGTAAGGTGATGGTAATCAGTTGGGTTAAGAGTTGATGAGAAAGGGTATAGTTGGTGCAAGTGTCATGTATCTGATAACATCATATTTCATGGGAGCTCAGACACTCGGGTGTGGCAGTGCACACTTGTACACTACAATGGAGTTGGGGTGTCTATTGTGGCAGACAGTAAGTAAAGGGAATTCTCGAGCTAGGTTGCAGTTACTGCTACTGGTATATTTGTCAGTGGTAACAGAAGCATTAGTAGGGAAGGTTATTATCAGCAATGTTTTAAGTCAGCAGCATTGGATCAATAACACACAGCAAGTTGTTGTGTGTTAGGACCTGAAATGGTTAGGAGTGCTCGGGTATAGGTCTATTTGTGTCTTAAAATATTATGAACAACAAGAAGGTGAAGTCTTGGTTCCAGGCAGTTAGCAACCAAGTGAAGGCAATTGCAGGTAATTAGTAGTGAGGGGTAGGACTTGTATCAGAGTCTAGTGTGCGTATCTTGTTTTGGGGGCATGTGTCCAGAATGAGAATAATAGTTTTAAGATAAGTTAGAGATATCTAGATTAAGTTGGAATACTTAGTAGTCCATTATGGGGTTAGTGGTATCAATGTAGGGTTAATGTTAGATATTAAGTTATATAGAGGGTATTATTATAACTGATATTAAGTTCTAATATTAAGTATGAATAATTAGTGTTAGTGGGTATTGATAAGTAGATATTAAGGTACTATGTTATTGAATCATAGCTAGTATAGAAATACCTTGAGATAATGACTTAGAAACTATGTGAGACCTAGTGTTCACTGGAATAGACTTGTAGTCAACCTAGAAGCTAGGAATTGACCTAGTATTACCCTAGAAAGCATGTATTGATGCATTGTACTCATTATCACCCTTATTACACCATCTGACATGATATTCCTAAATAGGATTGTGTGACACCAGCTCGAGCATCGAGATACACCTATTTTCTCAGGACCAGAGGCGAGTACATCTCTCTGTTAATTTTTATTTCATGATAGTGTATATATCACTTGTTCTAGAACTGTATACTTGATTCTGAAATAGTGGTTAAACGGACTGGTACTATATGGATCCTGTCAGGAGATGTTATCCCATTTCCACGTTCAGCGGATACTCCTTCACATGTATTTCATCGTGTGCATCGGGTATTGATTATCATATATTTTATGTTCATACACTGTCTCGTATACATTGTGCCATATTACTCGTGTTCGTAACGTATCGTGATTGGATCCATGAGTATTGGTTGGGGACGGGAGAGTGAAAGTTGGTTATGTGATCAAACCCTAATTATCTCATGTATATGTCGATTATATACCCCACGTATAATCGAGTTACCCTATTTACCTTATGTTCAACCTGAGTCGATCACATAATGAACTTGTACTCTAAGACACAGCTACTATTATCTATTATATTACTTGTAGTTATTTCATATCGTATGTTTCTTCATTTCCAATACTTTACATGCTTATTCTGGTTTATTTTCATTTCCTAGTTACTTGTACATCTTGTATTCTTTTTTATTAACTGTCATATATGCTCTACTATCTATTTGGAACTGCTTTCAGAGTTTTGTACTTTGCTCCAATCCTGATTGGATATATTTTTCAGATGACTTGTTAGTGGAGATGTATCTCACATATTACGGGAAACAAGATGGTGAGCCAGCAGGAGAGATAGCACATCTAGTTCAGGAGGATGTAGCACTAGCCACAAAGAAGACTTAGCTTTTAATATTGCTTTGTATTTTACTCTTTAGAGCCTTGGCATGTATTATTATTTTGGAGACTATTGTGTTGTGACTAGATGTTAGACTTGGACTTGTATTTTATGACTCTTATACTTCTTTCCTTGATGCCATATCATGCTATTTCTTCCTCTAGTTTGATATTGTGATTAAGTATTAATTTTATTATTATATCATTATATTGTTCCTCCATTTGGAGTTAAGATGACAGGACAGGTACCATATATATATTGTGTGAGATGGTTAGATAGTATTGTTGACCGAGATAGCATTCTACGTCGTTGTTACAACATCGGCTGGGCGTGGTTCACATACTTATGCCCTTATTTTGGTTGCGGGTCATGACACATAGTCTTAGATATTTTGGGACCAAGGTGTGACAACACCCTCTCTTTCTTGTCCAAAATAGCTGTGAGCACCCTGATTTTTACATAGGGTTAGTTCAGTAATTAATAATTATTATTTTTTATTTTAATATTTATTCGATAATTTAATTGAACTTTGGAAACCAACTACCATGGTTTTAGGATCTTGAGTGAAATACTAGCATTTTTCTTTCAACCAACCTAGCATGCTCGACTTAGATGAGTCAAATTAGGCTCCTGCCATGACTGTCCCTCACAAATTCGTAATTTCATGCCTTGTTTTGGTCGCACAACTTTCATGACATAATTACAAGAAAACAATGCTTAATTAACCATTTTATCGTGGCGTATGATTTTAACATGCCACCCCAACCCATTGCTTCCAACCAAATCCATGTTATGAGCCTAACTGGTCCTATTACACATATGATACTCGAGTTGCGTTATCCGAACCCCCGCATGCTCCCAATTTAATATTATGTAGAAAATAGAATTTATGAATTTATTTAATTAATTTAATATTCATTCATATTTAGTAAATAACTTTTGAATTGATATAAATTTGGCTGTAAATTATTTGCTGGAGAAAATATAATTTTCTATAATTTTTTCCCAAGTACCTAACTATTTTTGAAAATTTTCTACATATAAATATTGAATAAATAAAACAAAAGAAAAGAAATAAAATAAAACCTAAATTCTAAACCCAAACCCATTAACCCAAAACCTAAAACTACCCAACCTGTGCACAGGAGACCCTATATATATATATATATATATATATATATATATATATATATATATATATATATATATATATATATATATATATACCCTAACCCTAAACCACACCACCTCCACCATCACCCACATCGAACCACCACTGCCACAGTACTGGAGCTGTCGACCACCCGCACCGCAGCCCCCAGCGCCGCCGCTCGCACAGGCAACAGCAGCAGTCGCTCGGCCGACCGCGCGCACACGCACAGTAGCAGCACGGTGCACCCCCCCTTCGTACGGAGGTTCTGCTCTCCTCGTTCGTCCGTTTCACATCCTGTCTTCGTTGGTATGTTCACAACCTAACCCTCTAGAATTTTCTTTAAGTGGAACAAATTTAGGCACCCGGGTTTTATCGAAAAATCGACCGAAAGTTGGCCAAAAAATTGTTCAGAAATAGTTCAGAAATTCAGTCCAAGTACCCTAGTTCATGTCCAATTTCCTACCAACTCGTTAATTATTTTCAAAATATAATTGAAAAAACTTCTTCACAATATAACCAAGATTTTTACTGTTCTTTTAGTTTTTATTAGTTTGCTTTAACGGTTAAATTATTCTGGTTCCAAAATAACCAAAAACTTGTTTTTTAAAACACCTAAAATCTCTTATATGGGGTGCGTTCTGCTAAATGAGGTGACCATGTATATAGTATTAGTTAAATAAATACTATACATATACCTACACATTAATATATATAAATACATATACACATTGCATTCATATACTAAATATATATATATATATATATATATATATATATATATATATATATATATATATATATATATATATATATATATATATGCATACACAGGAAGAAAGAAGAAGGAAGAAGGAAGATGAGAAGGAGACTTACAGTGGTGGGTCGGCCGGAGTACAGCCGGAGTACAGGGAGGAGGAGCTCGACCGGAGGGAGTCGGCCGAGCAGTGGGCCGGCTGTAGGGAGGATGGGGGAGGAGTCGAAGGGGTAGATGGGAGGAGTGGTGATGGTGTTGGCCGCCCACCGGAGTAGTAGCAGGCCGGAATCGGAGGAGGGAAGTCGGGCACAGTAGCCGGCGGGTCGGCCTGGGTGCAGTGGGCCGCCGGAGGAGCTGTGGGGAGGAGCAGGGTGAGGTGGAGCCGAGGAGGAGAGTCGTCGGGTAGTCGGGGCAGTCAGCGCCGGAGTGCAGGTCGGGGAGTCGAGCAAGGTGGTGGAGAGGTGGCTCGGCTCGGAGAATGGGGAAGGAGCAGCCGAAGTGGGGGACTCGGTCGGGTGCAGAGGAGGGGGCTAGGCCGGGCCGCCAGAGTCGGCAAGGGCCGCCGGGTACAGAGGTGAAGGGGTGGGTGAACAGTCTTCCCCCCTTCCAATTTAAATTTGAAATTAATGAAGAAAGAAAGAAGAAGAAAAGAAAGAGAAGAAGAGAAGAAGAAAGGAAGAAGGAGAAGAGGATTTGATCATACGTTGGAGAGAAAATGTGGGGGCTTGGGGAGGTGTGCTACCTAGGTTTTCTAGGGATTAGGGTTTGATGGGACATTAAATAGGGAGAGGTGAGATGTGGATGAAGGGTGGTGATGGTCCAATTTCAAATGAGTGGCTAGGATTGTTCATGAAGGAAATTGTTTTCATGCAAAGTTGAGTGGGAAAAAATGCAATTTGGTCCACAAATAAATAACCTTTCCATTTGGTCTTGGCCAATGGGGTGATGACACCTACAATTGAATAATTGCAACTTGGCTCCTTAAATTCGAGAAATTGCACAAACACATAAAATGACACAAAATTTGTGGAGAAAAATGTGTTTAGTGATTTTCATGGTGAGAGGGTGTTGTGCGTTAGGCACGGGTTTAATTAATCGGGTACTGGAATTAAATTAGAATTTACGAAATCAGTCAAAATATTATCCTCAATTTAATTAGAATAAAATGCAAGTTGTGTTCTAAAATTAATTAGGAGTACATGGGGCCAAAATCAGGTCAGGTCATCAATACCAATAATGAAGAAGACTCAGAACAGAATATTACCCTAATTTGGGCCGCACGAAAAATAGGTCAAGATTGCCTCCAATTTCAATTGGAACGCACAACGATACAAAAATAGGAATTTATTAAATAGCGTCCGCGACGATTTTTGTGCGGCTAGAAATATGGTACAGAGAGCATAATTATGAGTTACAAAAAATAGCAGAATGGAATGCGGGCATGTCTAGGGCAAGATTGTGAAATTTGTTGGAAGACAAAAGTCAGGATAGCGCTCCAAATATCGAAGCAAAGGCAATGCGCAATAATTGATTTAAAATACGGTAATTAATTACAATCTCCAATAAATAAAATTCTAAATAAATAATTAAATACAAAAATTCCACAATTTGGACAGGTCTTCATCTACTGGGCTTCTAGGTCAAGTCTGCTAGCTCAAATAAATGGACACTACATATAATTATATTTAATTACACATCTCACATAATTATTTAAATTAATATACCTATCACGCAATTACTAAATTGTAACTATAATAATATTAATTATTATAAAAAGTCAAAAATACCCCTATTTTCGGAACGTGGTAGTGACAAGTCTACCCTCCTTAAAATAATTTCGTCCTCGAAATTTAAAATCCTCATAGTAGCGTTTATTCATACACATTATCATTTCCCTCAAATTTAAATTCATCAACCACGAAATCAGGTAATAATCCACAATGTCTTTTCACAATTTTCAAAAAATTCTGAAATTATTTGTATTCCTGAAAATCCTCGAAATAAAAATCAAAGTCCATTTTTTTTAAAAAATTTCCTTGAAAGTTTTAGTTAATAATCCAATACTCAGAATTTAATATCCACTCCTCAAATTTGATTTTAAATCAATGCACATATATAAAATGTAATCTCGTCCAAAAAGTTTAAATTCAAACATTTATCCATCAATTTTTTTTTATTTCTCAATTTTCTCTTCCTCAAATACTCAACAATATGATACTTAGGGATTTTCCAAATGCGACATCCAACTATAAAATTCTAAAATTCATAACTTGCAGCCAAATAAATATAATGATAGTCTCCCAAAATTTCCAAAAAAAAAAATTTTTTAACCAATTTAATCCTGTCAAAATCTTCCTGGAATTAATAAATCATAAATTCTGCCATGTTAAATTCTTGGCCCTTTATTTAAATCAATGTTTATCCTCGAATTTTAATCATCTTGCCTTTCTTGTCAAGTCATAACTCATTCATGAATTTCGTCATGGTCAAACCCCAATAATCATGGTTTAAAAAAATCTTCCTACAATCATACAACATGCAATCTAAGGGGATATGTACGATCATGGTGTCTTTTGTCATGGTATTGCAGTCTCTGTATCAGGGTGTACTACTAACTACATTCTAACAAGAAATCATGCATACAACTTGTACTAAGGAATCAATCAATCAATCAAGTAGAGAGGAACAGAAGGAAGGAAAGAACAGAACCTGCTAACACATTACCTGCAGTATCGGTCTCCTTGACCATCATCGCAAATGCCCCGCCCTGCTGGGGTGGTTCCCTTCGCGGGTGCTGAGCATTATACGGTTCCACAGGTAGCCTAACTGGATCTCTATAATCTGAAGCTGCGCGCTGGCCGGGAAGATAAGGGGCTAGAAGACAATCCTTTACTCGATGTTCCGCAGCGCCGCAGTGCAAACAAAGTCCTAGCCTCGTTCTACAGCTCTCCCAAAGGTGACCTGGCTTCTTACAGAAATGACAAGTCTGCTGTGTCTCTCTCGGAGGCTGTTGCTGATTCTGCTGAATACGGACTGGTGTCTGGTACTGTTGTTGATACTGATACGCCCATGGATGTTGTTGGATAGGAACTGGTGTTAGGTACTGCGGTGGATGCTGAAATGTCCATGGTTGTTGCTGACTATGAAATGGTACTGGGTACTGCTGTTGGTGCTGAATACGGGGATGCTTGGCTGGTCCTGTGCTACCATTCGTATCTCCAAAAGTATTGTGACTCCTCTTAGGCCTGAGGTCCAGATCCTCTTCTGCAATCTGAGCATCCATCAAGATAGCCTCAAAAGTAGCGGTACGACGACCAGAAGTGCGTGACCTAATCTCTCTCGTCAGCCCCTTTCTAAATTTCCGGGCTCGATCTCCTGGGTCCCGAATCATAGATGATGCAAAACGGCTCAATCTACAGAATTCTGCAGCGTACTCGTCGACCGACATTTTTCCTTGAACCAAGTCATGAAACTGACTTTCCAAGGTTCCCAATGCCACGTCCGAAAAGAACTTCTCCTTGAAGAGCTCCTTGAAGGTCTCCCAAGTAAGTCCTTGTGCAGTAATTCTCGGCTCCGTGCGATACCACGTGAGTGCGATATCGAACATCTGACTGCCAGCGGCTTCTATCTGTAAGTTCTCCAGAATCTGGGTTAATCGCAGGCTCCTCTCTATATCCTCTAGCCAGTCATCAGCGTAGAGTATCCCTTCGGTGCCTTTAAACTCTCGAGGCATCATCCTCTTGAAATCCACTATAGTGCCTGATCTCTGTTGCTGCTGGCCAGGAAACTGCTGGTACTGTTCTACTCTCTCCAAAGCTTGGAGAGTCACCTGATGAGCATTCTCCATGTTTTCTCTCATCAGCTTGGTTTGTGCCTGGTGCGCTTCTGCTTGCACTCTCTGAGCCTCAGCTTGAACTCGCTGAGCATCTGCCGTCACTCTCTGGGCATCTACCATGCCCTGGATCAAGGTAAACATCTGCGTCCCGTCAATGGGCGAACCTCCGGGAATCGGAGTCGGTGGAGGAGGAAGGTTGTCCGTCACAGCTGCGGCAATCCTCTGAGCAGGTGGGGGAGGAGGATTCCCGAAAAGTGCGGATACTCCTACGTGCATCGGAGATGTAGGAGGAACTACTGCTGTCTGTCCCTCAGGTGGAGAGGTGGCAGGCCCCTCTAAAGCTGATGTTCCCGCTCTCATAGACCGTGTCTGCGGCGACATCCTGAAGACAGATCCCAAAGAATCAATTTAGGCAAAATGCGATATCATCAAGGAAGGACAGTACAGTTCTAAAGAAGCAACATTCAAGATAAAAGATTGGAAATAAATCCTAGTTGTGATTGCACAGGTCAAAGATACATCCATGGTCTGATACATCTATCCCCTAGGTACCACAGTTCTACTAGAAACATACCCACTGTTAGCTTCCTTACCTACTACAACCGTTGATACTAGTTATCCTTGTCACTCAAGTGCATATCAAATGCAACACACCATACTAAGTACTGCTCTCCCTAATACAATCCTAAATGAACACCTAAGCCAGTTGGCAGTAAAATCTCAATCATGCTCAAGACAACATATCCTTACATATGTACCTCATCTACTATATACTAATATATCTCTCTCACTATAAGATTTTATCCTCCAAATAAAGTCCTCGAAACTAACTCCTCGAAAAATTTAAAGTATAATGCATATGCCTCCCTCAAAGTCAATTATTTAAATACTGAAGTGAAAATTTTATCAATTCCAAAAATCCTTATAGCTTGTCTAGGTTCATCAAATTGAATCTGAATTCCTCAAAGTTTTAATGACAATATATCAACTTCTCAAAATTCAAGAATTTGAAATTCATTTTCAATCCTCAATTTAATTATTTAAATCCACCTTCTGTAGTCCAAAAGCTTGAATGTTAATCATTTTCACTGTCCTCATCGACATGCGTCATCAGTTAATACCATAAAGTAGTCTGTAAATTCATCTTGATATGAAATCAAACTCTACTATGAAACCAAAATCCTAACTTAATAACTAATCAACAATCAACAAGTGAGAATGGACGGAACAAGGGAATGATTTTAAATTAGAAATTATAACAAGATTCTCAGGGGTCATCCCAGGAATCTCTCAAGGAATTGTGATTGAGTATTCGCTCTCGTCCTAGTATCCTATGTCCTAGATCCTATCGCAGGCACGCAATAGTGTAACAAAGATGCCACACTACTACGACATCGCACAACTCGCGAAGTCTGACCTGCATGGGCCACCACTAAAAATGTGTCACGACCCGCACCCGAAATTGGGGCACGAGTACGCGAGTACGTCCAGCCTATGCCGCAGCATCGGCGGTAGAACGCTGTCAAGGTCTTGATACTATCTAGCCAATCTCACTCAAGCATCCAATCTCCATAAGGAGACACGGATGACACAATTAAAATGAACACATACTCAATCACAGGATTACAGCACGATAAGATAGCGAAACAAAATTAAATACAACACAAGTCTAAAATAATAATCAAACTCAACAATATCCAAGTCTCAATAAAAATGCCAGAGACAAATCCGGTACCAAATAGTCTACTGAAAGAACTAACTAGAAGATTAGTGATTCCGGCTAGACCTTCCGGAATCACAACTAACTATCACGCCCAAGTGCAGCTACTCACCATATGGTCCATAAAGTGTTGGCTATCGATCCTCTAAGGCATAGTCTGGAAAAATGTTTCCAGTCAGGAAGGAGCAAAGTACAATCTCAAATAACAGTTCCATTAAATTGATAAGGACTATAAAGCAATAAACATGTGATGCTAGCTACTGAGAAGACAGTGAAATAAATGCAATGGCAATTAAAGAGAGACAGGCAATATAAAGAGACAGGCAATAGGCAATATGATATAGTCAGTGCATGTATGAAAATGAAAAGAACAAGGAACAGCATCATATACGGGTGATGTAGTATATGATTTAAAATAGGGAACTGTAATCTATTCTAAGTGTTTGAAATAGTAGTTTCAAAATGTGATCGGCTTGGGAACATGTACGATAGCTATAGGGCCTGGCTAATCATGGGTGAAGAGCATGATTAACACTTACATTGTTCTACACTACAATAAGAGGTTATGATCACATTTCTTACTAACTACTTCCCCGCCCCCAACTAGTAATGTGGATCCAACCATGACATGTCACGATACACGAGCAAGTCCAATCTATCATGTACGATGTCTAATATACATGTCGTGTACAATGTCAATACGATAATCATTGTAACATCTCATGACTGCAGATCCAAGCTATACTAGTCCGTGTAACACAGTGTCAAGGATTCAGATGTAACATTTCATGATTATTTAATTTATAGAAATTATCAAGGAATTGGAAATTATTAGAGAATGTACTTGCCTTGGGTCCTTAGCTGGTATTTATTGATGTCCTGTTCCAGAGTATCTCCTGGACGAACCAACAGTCCTATAAATATATCACAAACACTTGCATCAGGTGCTACCCTAACACACAGTCAAAACACTGGCCTCAGGGCCATGCCAGGCAGGGCACTAGTCAACTAGGGTCATCTAGTAGGGATATGTAAAACACATTACACTTATTAATACTTACAATATTTATTCATGCACCAATTTAATTTATTTACAATATATATATATATATATATATATATATATATATATATATATATATATATATATATATATATATATATGCCTTTTAAATACATATTTGATTTATACTAGTTGAACATTATATATGTATACTCATATATATGCCAAAAATACATTTTAGAATATATATATATATTGTCAACATTATCATTTAAATATAGTAATACTAATACACCAATTTAAATTTATACTAGCATATACTTTTTATTAAATAGATAGTATATAAAATAAACAAATATATATATATATATATACATATATACAAACCAATTAGAGATATTGAGATTATACTAAGTATACAAAATATGTATATATACAAATACCAATTTAATTATATATACTATATATACGTATTTACATGTATATCAGTTATTAAATATACAATACGTATATACATATTAACACTATATGACACATAATTAAAATACATACATATACTATTAAATACATATATATTATACTAATATACATACTATACTTATTTAAAAAAAAATATACATATTCATGTTTTAAATACATACATTACATTATACTAAGGTATATATTTATTATACTTATACAATTTAATATTAATAAAATAATACTATACACACATGTATATAGTATTAGTTAAATAAATACTATACATATACCTACACATTAATATATATAAATACATATACACATTGCATTCATATACTAAATATATATATATATAGAAAAAAGAAGAAGGAAGAAGGAAGATGAGAAGGAGACTTACAGTGGTGGGTCGGCCGGAGTACAGCCGGAGTACAGGGAGGAGGAGCTCGACCGGAGGGAGTCGGCCGAGCAGTGGGCCGGCTGTAGGGAGGATGGGGGAGGAGTCGAGGGGGTAGATGGGAGGAGTGGTGATGGTGTTGGCTGCCCACCGGAGTAGTAGCAGGCCGAAATCGGAGGAGGGAAGTCGGGCACAGTAGCCGGCGGGTCGGCCTGGGTGCAGTGGGCCGCCGGAGGAGCTGTGGGGAGGAGCAGGGTGAGGTGGAGCCGAGGAGGAGAGTCGCCGGGTGGTCGGGGCAGTCAGCGCCGGAGTGCAGGTCGGGGAGTCGAGCAAGGTGGTGGAGAGGTGGCTCGGCTCGGAGAATGGGGAAGGAGCAGCCGAAGTGGGGGACTCGGTCGGGTGCAGAGGAGGGGGCTAGGCCGGGCCGCCGGAGTCGGCAAGGGCCGCCGGGTACAAAGGTGAAGGGGTGGGTGAACAGTGTTCCCCCCTTCCAATTTAAATTTGAAATTAATGAAGAAAGGAAGAAGAAGAAAAGAAAGAGAAGAAGAGAAGAAGAAAGGAAGAAGGAGAAGAGGATTTGATCATACGTTGGAGAGAAAATGTGGGGGCTTGGGGAGGTGTGCTACCTAGGTTTTCTAGGGATTAGGGTTTGATGGGACATTAAATAGGGAGAAGTGAGATGTGGATGAAGGGTGGTGATGGTCCAATTTCAAATGAGTGGCTAGGATTGTTCATGAAGGAAATTGTTTTCATGCAAAGTTGAGTGGGGAAAAATGCAATTTGGTCCACAAATAAATAACCTTTCCATTTGGTCTTGGCCAATGGGGTGATGACACCTACAATTGAATAATTGCAACTTGGCTCCTTAAATTCGGGAAATTGCACAAACATAAAATGACACAAAATTTGTGGAGAAAAATATGTTTAGTGATTTTCATGGTGAGAGGGTGTTGTGCGTTAGGCACGGGTTTAATTAATCGGGTACTGGAATTAAATTAGAATTTACGAAATCAGTCAAAATGTTATCCTCAATTTAATTAGAATAAAATACAAGTTGTGTTCTAAAATTAATTAGGAGTACATGGGGCCAAAATCAGGTCAGGTCATCAATACCAATAATGAAGAAGACTCAGAACAGAATATTACCCTAATTTGGGCCGCACGAAAAATAGGTCAAGATTGCCTCCAATTTCAATTGGAACGCACAACGATACAAAAATAGGAATTTATTAAATAGCGTCCGCGACGATTTTTGTGCGGTTAGAAATAAGGTACAGAGAGCATAATTATGAGTTGCAAAAAATAGCAGAATGGAAGGCGGGCATGTCTAGGGCAAGATTGTGAAATTTGTTGGAAGACAAAAGTCAGGATAGCGCTCCAAATATCGAAGCAAAGGCAATGCGCAATAATTAATTTAAAATACGGTAATTAATTACAATCTCCAATAAATAAAATTCTAAATAAATAATTAAATACAAAAATTCCCAAATATTGAACAGGTCTTCATCTACTGGGCTTCTAGGTCAAGTCTGCTAGCTCAAATAAATGGACACTACATATAATTATATTTAATTACACATCTCACATAATTATTTAAATTAATATACCTATCACGCAATTACTAAATTGTAACTATAATAATATTAATTATTATAAAAATTCAAAAATACCCCTGTTTTCGGAACGTGGTAGTGACAAGTCTACCCTCCTTAAAATAATTTCGTCCTCGAAATTTAAAATCCTCATAGTAGCGTTTATTCATACACATTATCATTTCCCTCAAATTTAAATTCATCAACCACGAAATCAGGTAATAATCCATAATGTCTTTTCACAATTTTCAAAAAATTCTGAAATTATTTGTATTCCTGAAAATCCTCGAAATAAAAATCAAAGTCCATTTTTTTTTAAAAATTTCCTTGAAAGTTTTAGTTAATAATCCAATACTCAGAATTTAATATCCACTCCTCAAATTTGATTTTAAATCAATGCACATATATAAAATGTAATCTCGTCCAAAAAGTTTAAATTCAAACATTTATCCATCAAATTTTTTTTATTTCTCAATTTTCTCTTCCTCAAATACTCAACAATATGATACTTAGGGATTTTCCAAATGCGACATCCAACTATAAAATTCTAAAATTCATAACTTGCAGCCAAATAAATATAATGATAGTCTCCCAAAATTTCCAAAAAAAAAATTTTTTAACCAATTTAATCCTGTCAAAATCTTCCTGGAATTAATAAATCATAAATTCTGCCATGTTAAATTCTTGGCCCTTTATTTAAATCAATGTTTATCCTCGAATTGTAATCATCTTGCCTTTCTTGTCAAGTCATAACTCCTTCATAAATTTCGTCATGGTCAAACCCCAATAATTATGGTTTAAGAAAATCTTCCTACAATCATACAACATGCAATCTAAGGGGATATGTACGATCATGATGTCTTTTGTCATGGTATTGCAGTCTCTGTATCAGGGTGTACTACTAACTACATTCTAACAAGAAATCATGCATACAACTTGTACTAAGGAATCAATCAATCAATCAAGTAGAGAGGAACAGAAGGAAGGAAAGAACAGAACCTGCTAACACATTACCTGCAGTATCGGTCTCCTTGACCATCATCGCAAATGCCCCGCCCTGCTGGGGTGGTTCCCTTCGCGGGTGCTGAGCCTTATACGGTTCCACAAGTAGCCTAACTGGATCTCTATAATCTGAAGCTGCACGCTGTCCGGGAAGATAAGGGGCTAGAAGACAATCCTTTACTCGATGTCCCGCAGCGCCGCAGTGCAAACAAAGTCCTATCCTCATTCTATAGCTCTCCCAAAGATGACCTGGCTTCTTACAGAAATGTCAAGTCTGCTGTGTCTCTCTCGGAGGCTGTTGCTGATTCTGCTGAATACGGACTGGTGTCTGGTACTGTTGTTGATACTGATACGCCCATGGATGTTGTTGGATAGGAACTGGTGTTAGGCACTGTAGTGGATACTGAAATGTCCATGGTTATTGCTGACTATGAAATGGTACTGGGTACTGCTGTTGGTGCTGAATACGGGGATGCTTGGTTGGTCCTGTGCTACCATTCGTATCTCCAAAAGTATTGTGATTCCTCTTAGGCCTGAGGTCCAGATCCTCTTCTGCAATCTGAGCATCCATCAAGATAGCCTCAAAGGTAGCGGTACGACGACCAGAAGTGCGTGACCTAATCTCTCTCGTCAGCCCCTTTCTAAATTTTTGGGCTCGATCTCCTGGGTCCCGAATCATAGATGATGCAAAATGGCTCAATCTACAGAATTCTGCAGTGTACTCGTCGACCGACATGTTTCCTTGAACCAAGTCATGAAACTGACTTTCCAAGGTTCCCAATGCCACGTCGGGAAAGAACTTCTCCTTGAAGAGCTCCTTGAAGGTCTCCCAAGTAAGTCCTTGTGCAGTAATTCTCGGCTCCGTGCGATACCATGTGAGTGCGATATCGAACATCTGACTGCCAGCGGCTTCTATCTGTAAGTTCTCCAGAATCTGGGTTAATCGCAGGCTCCTCTCTATATCCTCTAGCCAGTCATCAGTGTAGAGTATCCCTTCGGTGCTTTTAAACTCTCGAGGCATCATCCTCTTGAAATCCACTATAGTGCCTGATCTCTGTTGCTGCTGGCCAGGAAACTGCTGGTACTGTGCTACTCTCTCCAAAGCTTGGAGAGTCACCTGATGAGCATTCTCCATGTTTTCTCTCATCAGCTTGGTTTATGCCTGGTGCGCTTCTGCTTGCACTCTCTGAGCCTCACCTTGAACTCGCTGAGCATCTGTCGTCACTCTCTGGGCATCTACCATGCCCTGGATCAAGGTAAACATCTGTGTCCCGTCAATGGGCGAACCTCCAGGAATCGAAGTCGGTGGAGGAGGAAGGTTGTCCGTCACAGCTGCGGTAATCCTCTGAGCAGGTGGGGGAGGAGGATTCCCGAAAAGTGCGGATACTCCTACGTGCATCGGAGATGTAGGAGGAACTACTGCTGTCTGTCCCTCAGGTGGAGAGGTGGCAGGCCCCTCTAAAGCTGATGTTCCCGCTCTCATAGACCGTGTCTGCAGCGACATCCTGAAGACAGATCCCAAAGAATCAATTTAGGCAAAATGCGATATCATCAAGGAAGGAACATTCAAGATAAAAGATTGGAAATAAATCCTAGTTGTGATTGCACAGGTCAAAGATACATCCATGGTCTGATACATCTATCCCCTAGGTACCACAGTTCTACTAGAAACATACCCACTGTTAGCTTCCTTACCTACTACAACCGTTGATACTATTTATCCTTGTCACTCAAGTGCATATCAAATGCAACACACCATACTAAGTACTGCTCTCCCTAATACAATCCTAAATGAACACCTAAGCCAGTTGGCAGTAAAATCTCAATCATGCTCAAGCCAACATATCCTTACATATGCACCTCATCTACTATATACTAATATATCTCTCTCACTATAAGATTTTATCCTCCAAATAAAGTCCTCGAAACTAACTCCTCGAAAAATTTAAAGTATAATGCATATACCTCCCTCAAAGTCAATTATTTAAATACTGAAGTAAAAATTTTATCAATTCCAAAAATCCTTATAGCTTGTCTAGGTTCATCAAATTGAATCTGAATTCCTCAAAGTTTTAATGACAATATATCAACTTCTCAAAATTCAAGAATTTGAAATTCATTTTCAATCCTCAATTTAATTATTTAAATCCACCTTATGTAGTCCAAAAGCTCGAATGTTAATCATTTTCACTGTCCTTATCGACATGCGTCATCAGTTAATACCATAAAGTAGTCTGTAAATTCATCTTGATATGAAATCAAACTCTACTATGAAACCAAAATCCTAACTTAATAACTAATCAACAATCAACAAGTGAGAATGGACGGAACAAGGGAATGATTTTAAATTGGAAATTATAACAAGATTCTCAAGGGTCATCCCAGGAATCTCTCAAGGAATTGTGATTGAGTATTCGCTCTCGTCCTAGTATCCTATGTCCTAGATCCTATCGCAGGCACGCAATAGTGTAACAAAGATGCCACACTACTATGACATCGCACAACTCGCGAAGTCTGACCTGCATGGGCCACCACTAAAAATGTGTCACGACCCGCACCCGGAATTGGGGCACGAGTACGCAAGTACGTCCAGCCTACGCCGCAGCATCGGCGGTAGAACGCTGTCAAGGTCTTGATACTATCTAGCCAATCTCACTCAAGCATCCAATCTCCATAAGGAGACACGGATGACACAATTAAAATGAACACATACTCAATCACAGGATTACAGCACGATAAGATAGCGAAACAAAATTAAATACAACACAAGTCTAAAATAATAATCAAACTCAACAATATCCAAGTCTCAATAAAAATGCCAGAGACAAATCCGGTACCAAATAGTCTACTGAAAGAACTAACTAGAAGATTAGTGATTCCGGCTAGACCTCCCGGAATCACAACTAACTATCACGCCCAAGTGCAGCTACTCACCATATGGTCCATAAAGTGTTGGCTATCGATCCTCTAAGGCATAGTCTGGAAAAATGTTTCCAGTCAGGAAGGAGCAAAGTACAATCTCAAATAACAGTTCCATTAAATTGATAAGGACTATAAAGCAATAAACATGTGATGCTAGCTACTGAGAAGACAGTAAAATAAATGCAATGGCAATTAAAGAGAGACAGGCAATATAAAGAGACAGGCAATAGGCAATATGATATAGTCAGTGCATGTATGAAAATGAAAAGAACAAGGAACAGCATCATATACGGGTGATGTAGTATATGATTTAAAATAGGGAACTGTAATCTATTCTAAGTGTTTAAAATAGTAGTTTCAAAATATGATCGGCTTGGGAACATGTACGATAGCTATAGGGCCTGGCTAATCATGGGTGAAGAGCATGATTAACACTTACATTGTTCTACACTACAATAAGAGGTTATGATCATATTTCTTACTAACTACTTCCCCGCCCCCAACTAGTAATGTGGATCCAACCATGACACGTCACGATACACGAGCAAGTCCAATCTATCATGTACGATATCGAATATACATGTCGTGTACAATGTCAATACGATAATCAATATAATATCTCATGACTGCAGATCCAAGCTATACTAGTCTGTGTAACACAGTGTCAAGGATTCAGATGTAACATTTCATGATTATTTAATTTATAGAAATTATCAAGGAATTGGAAATTATTAGAGAATGTACTTGCCTTGGGTCCTTAGCTGGTATTTATTGATGTCCTGTTCCAAAGTATCTCCTGGACGAACCAACAGTCCTATAAACATATCACAAACACTTGCATTAGGTGCTACCCTAACACACAGTCAAAACACTGGCCTCAGGGCCATGCCAGGCAGGGCACTAGTCAACTAGGGTCATCTAGTAGGGATACGTAAAACACATTACACTTATTAATACTTACAATATTTATTCATGCACCAATTTAATGTATTTACAATATATATATATATATATATGCCTTTTAAATATATATTTGATTTATACTAGTTGAACATTATATATGTATACTCATATATATGCCAAAAATATATTTTAGAATATATATATATATATATATATATTGTCAACATTATCATTTAAATATAGTAATACTAATACACCAATTTAAATTTATACTAGCATATACTTTTTATTAAATAGATAGTATATAAAATAAACAAATATATATATATATATATATATATATATATATATATATATATATATATATATATATATATATATATATATATATATATATATATATATATATATATATATATATATATATATATATATATATACATATATACAAACCAATTAGAGATATTGAGATTATACTAAGTATACAAAATATGCATATATACAAATACCAATTTAATTATATATACTATATATACGTATTTACATGTATATCAGTTATTAAATATACAATACGTATATACATATTAACACTATATGACACATAATTAAAATACATACATATACTATTAAATATATATACATTATACTAATATACATACTATTCTTATTTAAAAAAAAATAATATACATATTCATGTTTTAAATACATACATTACATTATACTAAGGTATATATATACTATACTTATACAATTTAATATTAATAAAATAATACTATACACACATGTATATAGTATTAGTTAAATAAATACTATACATATACCTACACATTAATATATATAAATACATATACACATTGCATTCATATACTAAATATATATATATATATATATATATATATATATATATATATATATATATGCATACACAGGAAGAAAGAAGAAGGAAGAAGGAAGATGAGAAGGAGACTTACAGTGGTGGGTCGGCCGGAGTACAGCCGGAGTACAGGGAGGAGGAGCTCGACCGGAGGGAGTCGGCCGAGCAGTGGGCCGGCTGTAGGGAGGATGGGGGAGGAGTCGAGGGGGTAGATAGGAGGAGTGGTGATGGTGTTGGCTGCCCACCGGAGTAGTAGCAGGCCGGAATCGGAGGAGGGAAGTCGGGCACAGTAGCCGGCGGGTCGGCCTGGGTGTAGTGGGCCGGCCGAGGAGCTGTGGGGAGGAGCAGGGTGAGGTGGAGCCGAGGAGGAGAGTCGCCGGGTGGTCGGGGCAGTCAGCGCCGGAGTGCAGGTCGGGGAGTCGAGCAAGGTGGTGGAGAGGTGGCTCGGCTCGGAGAATGGGGAAGGAGCAGCCGAAGTGGGGGACTCGGTCGGGTGCAGAGGAGGGGGCTAGGCCGGGCCGCCGGAGTCGGCAAGGGCCGCCGGGTACAGAGGTGAAGGGGTGGGTGAACAGTATTCCCCCCTTCCAATTTAAATTTGAAATTAATGAAGAAAGGAAGAAGAAGAGAAGAAAGGAAGAAGAAGAAGAGAAGAAAAAAGGAAGAAGGAGAAGAGGATTTGATCATACGTTGGAGAGAAAATGTGGGGGCTTGGGGAGGTGTGCTACCTAGGTTTTCTAGGGATTAGGGTTTGATGGGACATTAAATAGGGAGAGGTGAGATGTGGATGAAGGGTGGTGATGGTCCAATTTCAAATGAGTGGCTAGGATTGTTCATGAAGGAAATTGTTTTCATACAAAGTTGAGTGGGGAAAAATGTAATTTGGTCCACAAATAAATAACCTTTCCATTTGGTCTTGGCCAATGGGGTGATGACACCTACAATTGAATAATTGCAACTTGGCTCCTTAAATTCGAAAAATTGCACAAACACATAAAATGACACAAAATTTGTGGAGAAAAATGTATTTAGTAATTTTCATGGTGAGAGGGTGTTGTGCGTTAGGCACGGGTTTAATTAATCGGGTACTGGAATTAAATTAGAATTTACGAAATCAGTCAAAATATTATCCTCGATTTAATTAGAATAAAATGCAAGTTGTGTTCTAAAATTAATTAGGAGTACATGGGGCCAAAATCAGGTCAGGTCATCAATACCAATAATGAAGAAGACTCAGAACAGAATATTACCTTAATTTGGGCCGCATGAAAAATAGGTCAAGATTGCCTCCAATTTTAATTGGAACGCACAACGATACAAAAATAGGAATTTATTAAATAGCGTCCGCGACGATTTTTGTGCGGCTAGAAATAAGGTACAGAGAGCATAATTATGAGTTACAAAAGATAGCAGAATGGAAGGCGGGCATGTCTAGGGCAAGATTATGAAATTTGTTGGAAGACAAAAGTCAGGATAGCGCTCCAAATATAGAAGCAAAGGCAATGCGCAATAATTGATTTAAAATACGGTAATTAATTACAATCTCCAATAAATAAAATTATAAATAAATAATTAAATACAAAAATTCCACAATTTGGACAGGTCTTTATCTACTGGGCTTCTAGGTCAAGTCTGCTAGCTCAAATAAATGGACACTGCATATAATTATATTTAATTACATATCTCACATAATTATTTAAATTAATATACCTATCACGCAATTACTAAATTGTAACTATAATAATATTAATTATTATAAAAAGTCAAAAATATCCCTGTTTTCGGAACGTGGTAGTGACAACTTTGTCGTATGAGAATTTCACCAAAAGGTGCATATCGTCAACGCGGATGTGTAGAATTTTATGGAACATGATTTGGACGTGTATGCACGCCGAAATCAACGCGTATCCGCCAAAAAATACCGTATCGACCTATTCTGACACCTCGCCATAACTTTGTGTGTACTCGTCGATTCATAACAAAACTTATGCCATTAGATTCGCAATATTACGCTGGTCTTGTGACCCAAGTTTGGTTCAAATCTGAGAATGTTGACGAAATACTGTTTCGTGGACCCCACGGTTCCACATGATGGATGATTTTATGACCGGCTCATCAAAATCCAGTTCTGGACATTCTGTTGGGTTTGTGCCATCATTCTGGACTTGTAGACACTAAGTTTGATAAATTTGAAGAACTTTATCTTTGGCATATTTTTTGGTACGAAATGGGCCACATGTGGACCCCACTTTGACCCAAAACTGTCAATTCTGTCCCTGTGTCTAAATTGGACTTATGGGTAGTCAATCCTAGTTATTTCAAGTATTCTGAGAACATTGGTAATGTTTGTTTCAGTCTCCAGAGGTGTACGTGCATATTCCACTTTTTCAGGAGCAGTTGACAGAGTTTAAAACCCAGGCAAGTGTAGATTGCCAAACCTGCAGAGATCCCGTTATATTATTTGCTTGTGTTCTTTCTATATATATACTTCTATGATGTACATGTTAAACCTAGGAACATGAGATGTTGCTTAGCGTTCGAATAAGATTCGGGTGTCGACGTCGTACGCGGAGTCGTATAACGTCACTTAGAGAGTTGATTCCACGATCCTATTTTTGCGTGCTTGCTTCCAAGTACGCCATACCATAGGACACTTGATACTATTCATGTGATAGAATCTTTCCTGAGTTATTTATGGTAATTCTGTATAGGCTTACATGATTCATGACATGAGACTTGCATATTATATGGATATCATTATGACTCGTTATACTAGCTAGAGGTCATGATCTTGTGTGTTATAGATATGAGACGTCGTGGACATGAGACATGAGGTTACATTGGGTGGAGAGAGACACATAGGCTACATGCTAATTATTTATATATATATATACTACTGGAGGTGCCTTAGACTATGCCTCAGATCTTTTGCACATATACTGAAGTCATGATACTACTTGCTGCTATGGGCTCCCCGACACAGAGCCTATAATGGCCTCAGCATGAGTACTAGTGATGCTCTCATTTGCATTTCACTTAGCTGGTCACATAGCTTTCCCTGAGAATCTGTTTTTACTTACTGTATTTTATTTATCTTGAGTGTTTATTGTACCTTGCTATGTTCCCTGGGGACCTGGATCCAAATTTTGTCCCCAGGTATAGACGAGGAGAGCTATCCCGAGGTTTACGGGGTAGGTGCTACTATTGGAGACGTACAGGTTGCAGAGGACGAGGTTATTCCGGAGGAGTTCTTTTGAGCACACAGTATTCTCACCATTCATTTTTATGCTTAGTGTTCTTAGATATTTGATCTTGTAGTGACTTCTGGATATTTCTTTCCATTTTGATGACGGGTTATTCTCAGTGACATTATTTATATTGTTTTGGTTGGACAGATCATTTTATGTTCATTGTGACTGGACTATCTCTTTGTGATTTCGATGCTTATTGTGGATGAGATTAGATATATAGACTGTGACAGGTATTTGTAGACCATTTTATATGTATTACAGCTTAAGTATAGTCTATAGGGTCCAATAAATTGGATTTGCCCATTAGAGTTGTGCTACTGGCGATTGCCACATAGCTAGTCCCTTGGTATTTTGGGACTGGGGCATGATAATAGCCCCAAAATTTGTCCCAAAAATAGCCCCATTTTTCAACAGCTATAGCAATTTTGAAGGGCCATATCTCCTAGCTCCGAACATCGATTTGACCCATACTTTTTACTAAAAATGTATCAAGATAATATTTCATAATATGTATTTAATATATTTAATTAGAACCATGAATTTTTGTAGGATTTTTAGAGTATCAGATATCCATAAAACGAACGTATTTTAGTATTTTCGTGATTCTGGGAGTTTTCGAACTCGAAAACATGATCCATTTGATTTTTCGAAAAGTTGTCACACCAAAATACAACATATTTTAATTTTTAGAAATAATTAAATTTATTTGATATATTCTGTATTTTTTAGAATTATAAAGTGACTAACTGATTTACTAAAAATCTGAATTTTGACTTAGAAACTAAAACGATCATACCTCCTAAACGAATTGAGCTTTGTATAAACCGTCGATTCTAGTACTCTTGTAACTCTAAAATCTTCGAGAGCATGTATATAAATCTATGTTTTGAAATAGTTAACTTTTGAGTCAATGGTTTGCCTTGATTTGCATACCATGGATTCTGAATTTGCAAAATAACCTAAGATTTTAGATTCAAGTTATAAATCATAAATTAATATGATAAAAAACTTTTAATAATAATTATGTTATCATTAAATAGTAATTATGTAGTAAATACTTTAGTTTAAAATCGTTAAGCTAGGCCTTAGTTTTGTGCATTGATACGCATACAATAGGAACAAGTCTTGAACGAATATAAATTATGTTTACACAGTAGTAACTAATCCTATGTTTTATGTATGTGATATTTGTTATGTGCTTACTTTGGGGATAGTAACGAGATTTTCTTGCGGGTATCAACCAACTATCAATAGCTAATCCGTTTTAAGATTAAAGCCAAGTACATCTTTAATTCTTTTGATACATGTATTTATACTGTATATAAATTTTTGTCATCGTTTATTGTTTGTTTTCCATATTTGATGTCCTCGTTTCTTGTTTCATAATGACTATTACTTTTGTACGAGAGTTAGAATTGTTAGAGTACATGTACATGTTTATATTTAACCTTCTTGTTTACTATATTTATTATTAATAGTATTGTTAATGTTTATCGTATTGTTAATATTTTATTGTATAGAGCATGTACTTGTGAGAGTTCCAGGTGAAAGAATATAATGGGTAATCATGTGGTCAATGAATTATGCATCCCTTAAAATTGAGTGTATTATGGATATCAGTCATTCACCACATGCATCGACTGACGTATAAACCTATGGTGGTCAACATGTGAAAAACTTGTATACTAAAACACCCTTACACATGATCTTGACTATTGTTATTATCTCATCAAGTTCTTCCTCTTCCCTTGGTATAACTACACATATGATATATATATATATATATATATATATATATATATATATATATATATATATATATATATATATATATGTGTGTGTGTGTGTGTGTGTGTGTGTGTGTGTGTGTGTGTGTGTGTGTGTGTGTGTGTGTGTGTGTCATACTGTGCAAATTTAGAGTTATTGATGTGCTTTGCTCCATTTTTTACTGTATATGTTAATAATTTTAAGCAGCTGACTACCTACTCGCCATTGTTACTAAGTTGGAATGTGGATACTTTTGGAGGTCGATCCTAGATCATTGATAAATTTGTTGGTTTCTTAAATTCAAATGTTTAACGGGTTTGTTCCTAAATTTTAAGTTAAATGTAATATTGAATTTTGTAATATTGTTACTACTTTAAATGAGCACAAATATGTTATGTTGTGATCAAATATTGAATATATGGAATCGAGATTGCAACTGAGGTATAGACAACGTACTACTGTCGATGCCGCGGCATAGGCTGGACTTGGCCACGTACTCATATCCCAAAAAGTAGGAGCGGGTCATGGCATGCACACTTCCTTCAATACTCACTATGCAGTACCTCTACTGATATCATGTTGATCATCCAACATCCAATTTATCATGCCTTATAGTCCTCTCAAACCATATGTTGCATGCTCTTCAAAGCCATCACTGATAAATAAAATATCTACATGAGAAATCATAACATATATAGACTTATTGTATGGAACTCTCAACAGAACATCAAAGAGGGTCAAAATATTTTGATTACGGAAACAACTTAGAGTTGAAGAAAATCTACGAGAGTCCAAAGAAGTAAAGCCATACTCTGATACCATTATGTCATGTCCTGGTTTTGTAGAACCAAAAGTGGGTACTGAGCTTAATACAGTACAAGCTTAAATTGTACTTGTACAAGAAAAGAACAAACACGATCAAATAAAATATCTCAAAAAATAAAATCATTGCAGCGGAAATAAGTAGAAAAGTTGATAAACACAAGATATATTAAAATGATTCTCTTTATTGATAATTACAGCATAAGAACAATGACTCTTAGCAAAAAAAAAATAACTTGATTACAAACACTGGATCTTATTACAATAAACGATGCCACAAGACTTAAAACTTGAAAAACTATTACAATCAATGACGTTCCATACATTATGCCATTTATATACAATCAACAACGTTCCCTCTCCCTCCCTGTAACCACCACTTTTCGCCATATGGGTATTTTGGTAATTTTTGCATATGCTAATTTTTATTTTATAATATTATGTTGTATATTAATTGCTATAATTATTTTGTTAATTGTTAGTGGTTTGTTAGTACTAATTAATGATCATAGTTAGTTAATTAATTATTTAGATTGTCATGGAAGGAATATTTCTTTTTAGTTGTAGAGATTCCTTCCTTTAATTAAATAGATTCATTTTTTTTTCTTTTAACTTGAATTTCAATTGGATGATGGAATACCATAATTAGTAATTAGAACCAATTACAATCCCATGTAGTAGACCACCTTGTCATAAAGAGATTTGAATTTATTTTCCTCTATTTATTCCTACTTTTTTTCCAAGCAACATCATTTCAATTTTTTTCTCCTAAGTTTAGATCTAGAATTTAATTTTTATTTTATTTCTTCACCAAACCATTTTATTCCACTTCCATTGAAGAGCGAGAAGTTTGGAGCACAAGGAGGAGCTTGAGGAGGAGTCCAATTCATGGAGGATAGTGTTCGACTCATCTCTTCCGTGTCCATATTCGGAATCCTCCAAAGAGGCTACCAAAACACTAGGTAATTCTCTTAATTTCATCAAATTCATGGTTAGGAACACCCCTTGGTCATGTAGGAACCTTTACATGGTTAGAATTGACTTTCCAATGGTGGATCTAAGCACTAGGACCCCTCAATTTGGTAGATCTATGATTGTATCATGTGGATTGTTGGTTTGGGGCTCAATTTGGGAAAAATCCCAATTGTGTCCATGTAAAGTTCGGTTTGTGTCCTCATGAAGACTATTGGTATGTATTTGATAGTGTATTGGTATTCTTATTTACAAAATTGGATACGGAAAGTTCGTATCATGATATACCATGATAAGGTGCTGTAGGATTGGTTATTTCTTCATATTAGGGTTCCATTGTGTCAATTTTATATAGATTTATTAGAATTACTGAATTTTACTTAATTATAGTTATATTTTTTATATTATTTGTGTTCCATAAGTTTTGGTGGTGTATCTTGGTGTTTGGAGGGAGTATCACATAGGTATCTTGGTGTGATACTCATATGTATCATGGTGCACACCAAGTGTTTGACAATTTGGTTTGTGTTGGTTATGTGAGTATTTGATGCTGGGTTAGTGTCATTATAGTGTTATTATTGTGAGGAGTGTTGGGAGTTGGTGATAGTTGTGTGTTGAGCTGTTGTATTTAGGTGTATAGTGTGTGTTTAGGGTTTATGCATTAAGATATGAGGAGAAGGGAAGTTCAAGGCCTATGTGCAGGCAACCACCACTGCAGGCCATGCTTGCAGCATATAGTTGCAGTGGTGCACCAATATTGCAGGGTGTATTAATAAAAAAATTAGGTGTGCTTAAGTATGTACTAATGTGATAAAGTGTTGTGCATTGCTCGACCAGCAGTAGCAGCAAGTAGAGGAGGAGGGGTTGTGCAGGTTGGACTGGGAATGGGAGAAAGGGATTGCTCAGTAATAGCAGTAGTGACAACAAGTGAATGTGAGGCATTCATTCCTACTTGTTGCAGGGTTTACTGCAAATTAGTGCTCGGGTTTGTAGCAACTTATGCAACGATGAAGGAGATGGGGATATGTGTATATATGAGAGGGAGGATTTAGACCTGTGCAAACCAGTTTAGGAAACTACATATAGTGTGTGTTATATGTTATATGGTGTGTGTACATGTAAATAGGTGTGTGTTATGTATATGTATGAGTTTGTTATTAGGTTATATATGTAGGAGTGTGTGGAGTATTAGTTCTAGTAGGATATGGGGGGAGTGCACCACCTCAAAGATGGGTCTGTGCTCTAGTTACGAGCAACAAGTTGCTGTTGTGGCCATCTCCTTGTGGCACACACAGAACCTGTGTGTTGCTACAATTATGTAGGATACTTCACAAGTAGAGTAACTTGATTAAAGAAGTATTCACTTAACTGGTCTACTGAGGGCATATTTGGATTGTTTGAATAAGAAGTGAGTCTAGACTTGAAGTATTTAAAGGGGAGCAAGTGTTCAGGTGCTGTAGTGAGGGGCTCTGTAGGCCTGTGCAAGGTCTCGGGTTGGTGATAGGGTGTGTGGTAGTGACTAAGGAGGGTGTTCAAGCAGTGACAGTAAACAGATGGGCTGAACAATGAAGGATAGTGCAATAAGGATTTGTCAAGTGTCTTAAGTTTAGGTATGAAAAGTCTGAAAGGTTAGCAGTAGCTAGCAATAGCAATTGTATTAGTAGTAGGAGAGTGTGAGGTTGAATTGTAATGTGAGTGTGTCGATATACATTGATACAAATGTATCAAGTATTGGTTTATAGGTTTAGTAGAAGTATAGGCCAGGGTAAGTGAAGTGTTGTGATATTTGAGGGGACCTATGATTGGTGTGAGGGATAGAGTTAAGTAATAGTTAGTATAAGTTTGAGTATCAAAGTTAATAGTCATAGGCAATAGGTACTAGGATACCAAGTTTATGAGTTAAGTTATGAATTATAATCAAGGTATTGGAATTGGGTCAAGTGTTAGTAAGGTATTAATGTGAAGTTAAGAGTTGGGTATTGAGTTAAGATTTGAGCTTAAGTTAAATATTGGTATTGGGGTATTAGGATACAAATAGGTAATAGGTGAGGGGTAGGATATAAGGTATTTGTTAAGGTAAAGGGTTATAGCCTAAGATACTATAAGGTATTGTTATATATGAGATTATATAATATATGTTTGGTATCTAGTATATTTACATTAACTAATTTGGCCTAGAAGACCTAGAGCTACTTTGGCATTAACTAGTATAGCTTAGAAATCTAGTATTAGCAAGGTTTGACTTAGTTTGACCTAGTGTTAACCTAGAGACCTAGTTTCAAGCTAGTTAAGCTTTATTATGATTCAAAAACACTATTTTGACTTGATAATTCATATTTAGGTCTTTGAGACCGTTTTCAGACATTATTTGATATTTAGCACTGGATTTCAGGGAGTACATTCTCTGATAGTTTCCATTATTTGATAATTACTATGATTTATGTACTTAGTGATGTTATATTTGATTCCTGACATGATAGTGCACAAATTGGTATATAGTTTGGATCCTCAATCATGAGATATTATCTTGCTCATCGTATTGACATCGTACATCATATTGTTGGTGGACATTGATCATTATATCGTAACGTGTTATTATCGGATCCCATTATACTAGTCGGGTGGGGGAGTGCTAGCTAGATGCATGATCATATCCCTATTATATTGTGACGACATTGTTAGCGTTAATCATACACCTCACGTATGATTAGCCAGGCCAGTATTATTCGTACAAGTTCCCAAGCCGATCAAATATCAAAATTAGTACTTTAAAACACTTATTTATAGGAGATCTATCTATTTATTAATTATATATATATTATATTTACATTAATTTATTTCTATTTATAGGAGATCTATCTATAGAAAGCGGTATATGTGACATCCTAGTTGGCAAATAACTACCTAACAAATTTCCTAACCAACCCAACAATCAAACCTTATCCAATCTCAACCATAAAAACCAACCCCCCCCTCTCATATTCGGCCAAGAGCAGCCCCCCCTTGTGGTCGAACCATATTAGCACTAGGAAACCGCCTCCTATATTTAAATCTATTTAAAAAGCACAAATATATCAACTTATCACAAAATCCTAAACCTAACCCTAACAATAACAAATCTCTTTTCCCCTCTTGTGGCCGACCTCTCCTCTCTCTCCAACGTGTAAGAGCAGCCCCCTTCCACCATCTCTCCCTCACAACATCATCTCCTTCACCAAAAACTCAAAAACTCCCTCCTCTCTTCCAAAAGCTCCACTTTTCATCATCCTCCCACCATCTCTCCATTCAAACACCATTAAACCTCAAAAAATAACCCCATCTTTCCCAAAATATATCAAGAACCCATTGTCATCATCAAAAATCTATCAAAAATGGAGTAGCAAGCCAAGCACAAGCAAGGAGGAGTGTTTCTTGGACAAGAAGAAGCACCATCATCCAATTCTCCAAAGTTTTCGGTAAATCTTAAATCTTTCTTTCTCAAATCCTATGGCATAATATTTTTAGGTTATATAAAATTATTAATTTAGAACCCATATTTTTCCATCTTGTTCTCATATTAGAATATATGGATTTATCATGATAGGTTGGTGATAATTCGCTTGTCGGTAGGACTAGTTTTGAGACTTTTAATGCGATTACTTGTGGGAATCGTTATTAATTTTTTTTAAAATTAATAGGTATTTATTTACTGAAAACTAATTATTTTAAAATTATTTTTTGTTATTTTAATGTCAAATCAGAACCCTATAATTAAGGGCCAATAGCCTAGGTTTTTGGGTGATTTTGTGGCATTATTTTGCTAGTAAATAGAGGATATTTTGGATGGAATAAAGTGGTAAATATTTTTTGAGATTAAATCAGAATATAATATGACATAAAATAATTTTACATAAATATAAATTATACTAATGGACTGGCAATGTCCAGAACAAGTTTCGGACAAAACTAGTCAACCTAAAGTAGCCATAATCTCGAAATATATTATTTTGTCAAATCTAGAAATTAATTATTAAAATGAATATAAATTATTTTAAATCAAGATTATATGATTTATTATCATTTATGTTCATGTCATTTAGTTGGGGACTTAAACTTAAATTTTGGAAGTCAAAAACCAAGAAACTAGGTTCCGATGCCCTGTAAAAGTAAAGTAAGATGTTAGGAATAATATTAGACTTGGTTGTACATGAAATAAATTAAAATTATATAATTAATTTATAATTACAAGAATTCGTGATTGGACCATTAAGCGTATTAATTGATTGATAGGTCAATTGAATCCTTAATGAGTGGACGCGGGATCATCTTTACCACCACTGACTGTAGAACTAGACAAGTGTACATTGCCAAGATATTTACAGTTCTAAATTATTTATCTAATATTATTTATGCATTAGACATTATATTTGTGTGGCTTGGTTTATGTACTTATTGAGCCTAGGGCCGTCGTACGATACTTTGTGTCCGAACATGATTCGGGTACCGACATCCTCTACGGAGTCGAGTAGCATAGTCAGAGAGTCATATTTACGAACCCATATTGGTGCAAACATTATTTGCACATCCACTGGACACGATATTCATGTGACAGAGTCTTTCTCGACTTGTTCGTGGTACTTAGACTCTGGATAGGACTACATAATGCATGATATAGGGATGATTATAGTGATACATAATGACTAAGACTTGTGTTGATAGTTAGAGGTCATGAGCTTGCGTGTCTTGATTGAGACGTGAGGTTACATTGGGTGGGGAGAGTCTTCATTGCGCTCTAGGCATATTTTATTTATTATTATTTATTGTGTATTAGGCTTTAGGTTCCTTCTGCGAAATCTAAGGTATTATATATATATATATATATATATATATATATATTATATATATATATATATATATATATATATATATATATATATATATATGTACAGCTTCCTCCTGGTTTCCCCACACGGAGCCTTGAGTGTACTATTAGATTACGGAAGTGTCCCTTGAGATCCGTGAGTACCAGCCCGGGGTACGAGTCTATACTCTCATTTGCATGTCACATAGTTGGTTACAGTAGTTTACCCTAAAGGGTTTTATTACACTGTTTACTTATGGCTTGTTGCTTTCTTGTACCTTATTACGTCCATCTGAGGACCTGGTCCCCTGCCAGTTTTTGCAGCATAGACAATTATGGAGCATTTGGAGTTGCTGATGTGTGTTGCTTGTCATGCGGACATTGGTGCCAAGTATTTATATCATTTTTATCGGAGTTATGGTTATTTATTCATCTGCTGATGTAGCCTAGTTTTTTTATAGATACATATTTATTTCTTGAGTCTATTCGAGCTTATGTGTTACTGGGTGACCGACTTTGGCACATGTAGTTCATTCTTGATATTTTATTCTTTATGTGGATTATGACATAGATATTTTTAGTATTCTTAGATAGTTACCCTTATTATACAGCTTATACGTATTCGAGTCGGACCAGAGTCTGGTTGAATGCGTAGCTGGCATGTTATGTATTCTTAGTCCTACGTATTTTGGGACTGGGGCATGACATATTTTTGTGGTGGCCCATGCAGGTCTGAGCATATCATTTTAATTAAGTTATTGTGTCGAGCGAGCCTGCAGTTAGGATAAGGTTGTTAGGATCTCAATCCACAATTTCTATTGGAACTTTCTTTGATTTCTAATATTGTCCTTGAACCTCGAAATTGTAATCATCCATACTTTCTTTGAACTCTTATTCTTTGATTCTCGTTTTTCTCTAACTCGGAGAGACGAACACTCGTGCATGGTGATCTCCCCAGGAGAAGATTCTCGTCAAGACGAAAAAGATATATTTGATAGATTATTTGTAAGTAGATGGTTACCTGAGTAGAAAAAATTATGATAGATGATTTCTAGATATTAGAGTTAGAATAGATTAAAGACATGGGAATTGACAGTAGCAGTAGGAACCCAAAATAAGAAGGACTCTATCAATTGCCATAGATTAGAAGTGATGGATTACTATTAGATAAACCTTTTGGATGTATGTGAGTTTATGTTAGGATATAATATTTTGTTTTGATAAGATGGTTTGATCTAAGGTGGTTAGGTTTCTTGACTAGCAAATTGGTTTGGAGGTTAATCGATAAAGATAATAATTGTCAATTTTTTGTGCTTTGATGCTTAAACTTCTCTCTCTTTTAGCTAAGCATGCAGTTCTACTCTTGTTTAGCATACGATGGAAACATAAGAAAATTATTTTACTCTTGTTTATTAGCATGGCAGTGGTTCATTCAATAGCAGTGTCCGTGTAACTAAGCATGCAATATTCTATTCTTTAACTTAGCATGACAATGGTTCTATCTCTTTTAGACAAGCAAACAAATTCTCTAGTTAAGCATGCAGGTTCTCGTTCTATCATTCTCAATACGAACAATATCTTATTAAGAAAACAAGCATTTCAAAAACTCAGATTTATTATTAAGGCATGCAAGAATCAGAGAATAAAGTTATGCCTACTCACCTAGATCAGTCATCTTCTGGTTCAACAAGGAGCTCTTCAAGAAGATTTTATTTTTGAGTCAGCAAACCGATATCTCTTGTACATAGTGCCAACACGGAGCGGGGCACTACATGTTGTGCTCCAAGTTCCTGAGATCGGAGAGATGCTATGATCGTGACTACTTTTGCACTGTGGACTTAGAATTGACCTCTGGTAAGTTCTAAGCTAGTATTTCTCTATCTTAGTACCATGCTTTAGTTTTATTGTTGTTGGATTATCTTTCTTATTCATTCTTCCTGTAGATTATTGTGATTGAGTACATTAGTTACTAGTTGAACATGTATTGATTATATATGACCTAGACAACGTTCTACCGCCGATGCTGTAGCGTAGGCTGGACGTACCCACGTACCCGTGTCTGAATATCCGGGTACGGGTCGTGACACTCCCTCCCCCCTCTCTCTAGAGAGAGCATCTGCCGCCCGGAGGACTATTATTGTCGTCATCGTTACTCTTCGCCAGCCTTCTTCTCCCCCCTTTCGCCTTATTCATCAGCTAATTTCTTCCATAACCCTAACCCTAGCCTCTCTGTCTCCCTCCTCCCTATCAATGAGACTACTACCACTGTCGTCGATGGTACTCCCTGCCATGCCTCTGACGGCGACGAGGACTGCATGAGAGCTCTGCATGACAAATGAGAGTTGATCTTAACGTTATTGGACATAGTGGCAAGGAGGGAATCCAAGATGGAGACCTCGAGGTCGTCGGATGAGAGATTTTGACTTAAAGAGGGCGTTGTCGATGTCCATGATTTAGTGCCCCGCTCCCCCTATTCGGGGAGTACGGCTAAGAAATACTTTCGGTATCGTTCTATCGGGATAGATTGAATCATGATACTTCCTTCATTATGGATTGGCTTCTTCGGAATCGATTCTCATATTCAGTGGACCATGTCCCAAGGATGGACTTATAGGCAGAGTCAATAGGGACCTCTACGTTGCAAGTTTTTTTGCCTAGTTTTCGTTGTCACATTGTTGCTTTCGTGCTTTCGAGTTAGTTTTCGAGTTTGCATTTTTTTTGAACAATTTTAATAGATTTTATTGCTTTTGTTCATTGAAATGCACTTATGTTTTGAGCTTGGAAGAGGAGGGGAGGTATTGATCATCTATTTGTGGCAATGCAGGTGATCGTGCAGTAGGCGTCGTGCGAGCGGAGTCTTGAAGCACCTCTTTCCTTTCCTTTCCCTACCAACTTGTGAGTGGATATACTTCGATTAATTGATCCTTCTTCCAAGTCTTCACACATAATAATCTTGCTCTCTTGATTGTTCCGATCAAACGATACTATAATAATTAAAAGAAGTCAAGATAAAATAGAATAGACTTCGATTACTTTATGTTTGTCAATCAACTTGTCAACAGTTACCTTGTTGCATGCTAGTTCGCTTAGAATATTCTTTCATCGTATTTTAGTTCTAATTAGAATATATATTATTGTATTATGTATAGAACACACTTTACTATGCAATAAACTGAACATGAAGAGTATGCAAATCAGATCATGCCATGTTACTTGTCTGGTGTTTGTGTTGCCTTGAACTGCATCATTTGATAACTTAGTATTAGACGTCGCTTGGTCATGGAAAACTTGTGCACAAGGTTTTATGGCTCCTACGGACGGTCGCTGGGGCACTGGCACCGATCTGATCCCGACAAAACTTTACGATAGTCTCATCTACAGGACAAGATGACATATAGCACTTCATGTTCCTCGCGTTGCACATCATCCTTGTCCATGACTATAACTCGTCCACTATGGCATCATGCCAGTGACCCCACGTATATTTAAACTGTGCAAGCTAACTATATCTTCGTGGCAGAGAAGGTCATGGTAAGTGTTGTGTAGGTGGTTCAGATGGGTAGGTAAAAGTCACCGAACGGTGACATATTTATTTTAGTAAATTTGTATCTATTACATGCTTGTAACTTGAACTAAGGCAAGATAGAAAGACTACATAATAACTTGCAAACTTCACATAAATATTGTGTTAATTGGTATAGTTGGGTTAGCTCACCTTCACCAGTATATTTTGATGTACTGACCCTCGTTATAACAGGTTCTCCATGCCAAGGCGACCCTACAAGGAGTTAAGACGACTTCTCAATCCAGTCTACCTACCAGCACGCCCTATTTGTGCCCTTTTGAAGCGTATTTGAAGTTCCAAGAGCTCATGCACATACCTTATGCAGCTCCATGGTGAGGCGATAGTTTCGCCCGAAGGTGTCTATAGCTTTTGAAGTTTTAGTAAAATAATGTAATGTATCAGACGACTATCTCATTTTACATCCAATTTTGTAACCCCATGCGACAATATTTTATACTTGTTCAAGAGTTTGTAAATGATATTTATTATCAATAAAAAGAACTTTTCCTTGTTTCGATATTGTATTCTATTATCTGCGTACTCTGAATATGTGCTCGTTATGGCAATTATCATCGCCTTATGCGTTGTAGCAACTTAGGCACGCACGACATCATGTCCGGGGGACGACTTATCGATTCCACAGAATCGGGACATGACACATGATGCCAGAGTCAAAGAGGTGGATGGGGTCGGGCGAGGCATCAACTGGGGGAGAGGGACGAGGCCTAAAGCAGGGAGGGGAGGACGACATTGGCGAATCGAGAGTGTCAACATCTACCACATTATGGTGGAGAAGGTTGTAGAGGGAGATGGGATCGACGAGGTCATCTTCGGTGAGGAAGCCGAAGGAGCTCGTAAGGGTGAGGACCACGTAGAATGGGTTATCCTCCATGAGTTTGTTGTTTTTCCCTTTTGGAGAAAATGATGATCAAGATGGCAGCGGTGGAGGTAAGTGCATGATTGTCCATATGCGGAGGATGAGAGAATATGAGGGAATATTTTTATCAGCAACAGTCCCGCCACTCCCCACCATGCCACTGGCTATGACAAAAATATCGTTGCTACTCCCTGTTAGCAGTGACACAGAGGTAGCTGAGTAAGAGGGGGAGAGTATGGGGAGGGGTATTTTTGTCATTAAAATCTTTCGTTAATATTGTTAGAGTATTAAGTAAAATTATTGTTGATTAAGTTGTATAATATAAAAATATAGGATATCAAGTAGAAGTTACTTGAATATATGAGGGTATCAAGTTGAAATTTAGATTTTATTTTTTAAGTGGTAAGTTTTAAGTTGTAATGTCACTACTACATTTTTTAGGAAAGGATATTTTAGTAATTTTATATTTAATTAAATATTGTGCATGATAAATAATTATTTGTTGTATTATTTAATTATTGTTAGATATTAGTTATTTATTTTGGACTTGTGTTAGTGGACCTAACTAGTTTAGTTTAGACTCATGGACCAACATGTATTAATTGTTAGATTGTAGCCCATTTAGAAAGCTCATTGATTAGGAGATGGATTAAATTAATTAAACCATTAGACTAGAAGCTTCCCTCCTTAATTATTTCTTCATGAGAGGCCCCAATGGGTATATTGAATAATTCATAGTAGTTTGAGAAAGGGGAAAGGGGGGCGGCCTATATAGAGAGGGAGAAAATTAGTCTCTCTCCTCTTTTCATTTGGAAACTAGATCTAGAATTTCTCTCAACCAAATTCTTTCATTCCCACTTTATTTTCCTACCAAAATTCATCCCAATTCCTTCCCAAATCATCATTGGAGGCTAGTGGAGCAAGGATATAGAAGGAGAAAGTAAGGATCTACAAAGAGGAGCAAGGATCTACAAGTTGGAGGCCAATTTTATCATATTTGGAGGTTGCATTGGGAATCCATCTCCCAATAGGTATAATTCAGTTTTTCCCCTTAATTTAGGTATAAATCTGAGTTTTAACCATGATAAATCAACCCATATGCATAGGCTACCCATAGGATTTGGTTTCGTGTTTATAGGAGGCCTATTGAGAAAGTTATGGTGCTTTTTGTGTCAATTTTGGGGGAATTTCGAGATTGACATTTCTTGTGTGTGTCAATTGGTCCTATAAATCAATTTGGTGTGTGCTTGTATGTTTGGGGCTAGTGTCGTGTCTATAATTGGGTACCCAATAATTTGGTGATACGTGTTGATTTGGGGGTTTTCTCTCCGACACGGGACTTTGAGCATATCATATTTTGACACGGATACGTAGATTTATATTTGACTCTTCGTATTATTCATAAATAATATATGTGACTTGTTCGTGTCCTTCGGGGTACGTTTGGATGTGTGGTGGACTCGTATCACATGCGTATCCTAGATCTAGAGGGATACAAAGTGATACGTTCTATGCGTGTGCAATTTAATTATAAATCTATTCTCTTGTGTTCTTATTTCATGGAGAATATAATTGTATATATATATATATATATATATATATATATATATATATATATATATATATATATATATATATATATATATATATATATATATATATATATATATATATAATGTGTTGTATATATATTTATGTAATATTGTGTCTTAGATCTATGTATCTATGTATATATTATATGTGTATATATTGTATGTAGATATTCCTATATATGTATATATAATTATATATGGTAGCATGTATAGATATGTATATGTAAATAGATATTTATTGTGGTTATATTATAATTATATAATGTATGTTATATTGTGTATATATTTATATGTACATATACGTATGTATGTTGTTACAAATATGTTACTATGTATATAGGTGTATATTGCTATGTAGATAATGTGTACATATATATATATATATATAAATGTGTGTGTGTAGGTATGTGTATGTATTAGTTGTAATTATATGTATATATATATATATATGTGGGGGGGGGGGGGGTATGTGTATGTATTAGTTGTAATTATATGTATATATATTTAGTATATATATAATATGTTGTGTATATATATATATTATATTTTGGATATATATATATATATATATATATATATATATATATATATATATATATATATATATATATATATATATATATATATATATATTTGAGTTATAGAGAGCCGAGATATAGCGACAGCAACGTGTGTTGTATGTGACTATTTCGATTAGTAATAGCGACAGATTACTCGGGATTAGTACCTTCTTAGTATTTTTGCACTGGATTTGTCTCTAGCTTATTTTGTTAGTATTCTTTCAGACTCATTGATGTATTATTTTAGACTCATGAGTTGTATGTGACTATTTTGATTCTTTATCTGATTAGTACTCATTTCTATCTTAGTTTTGTGATTGAGTATATTGTTATTGTTGGTGGCTCATTATATTGCTAGATAGATTATCCGGACAACGTTCTACCACCGATTCTGCGGCGTAGGCTGGGCGTTATTTCCGACTTGCATCCCTACATCGGGTGCGGGTCGTGACACATTTTTAGTAGTGGCCCATGCAGATCAGGCTTCGCAAGTTGTGCGATATCGTGGTAGTACGACGACTTAGTTGTACTACTGCGAGCCTGATTTAGGATATAGGATATATGCTATAGGCTGAGGATACACAATCACATCTAGGAAAATTCTTTTGATCCAACTATTCTCTTTTGATATTGATACTTGATCTCTTAAACTGTCATTTTCTTAAGTGTCTTATATCATGTGCCATATTAATTCCATTCCATCTTTAGCTTTGTTTGATAGTGGTGCTTCATATAGTTTTGTATCTATTTTTTTTGCTTTGAAGTATGGTTTGGTAGCCGAGTCTTTGCTTAGGACTTGCAAGATCATGATCGGGGGAGGCATTATCCTGGTTAATGATATTTGCAAGGATCGGAGAGCTATTCTAGGAGGCCGGGAGTTGAGTGTGTGTCTACTTGTAATGCCACTTCCGAGCTACGATATTGTACTCAGGATGGATTGGTTGAGTAGGCACCGTACTAGCATAGATTGTAGAGGAGGCAGAGTTTTATTTGGTCTGTCGGGTGTAACGACCCGTTCATCCCGTTCCCCCTGCTCGGGGAGCGCGGCCAAGAAATACTTACGACCGTCCGAACGGGACAGATTGAATTAAGATCCTTTCCTCGTTATGGATTGGTTTCTTCGGAATCAGGTCCCATAGTCAATGGATCGTGCCTCAAGGAAGGACTCGGCGGCAGAGTAAAGAGAGGCCTTTCCGTTGTGTTGGTTTTCCTTGCCCGTTTTCGATTGCCGTTTGGTTGCGTACTTGTTGGTTTTAGGACTTGCGTTTTCTTGAACGGTTTCAATGGATTTCATTGTTTTCGTTCTTAGGATTTCGCATTTCGTATCGAGCCTTGGAGACCGAAGCAGGAGGTATTGATCATCCGTTGGTGCGTGCAGGTGATCGTGTAGACGACGCACGAGCGGAGTCTTAGGGATCTCTGCTTCTTCTTCCTATACAACCGACTGTGTGAGTGGCTCTATTTCGATAAGCACCTTCTTTCCAAGGGCTCCGTTCATAATAAGATTGACTCAGTAAAGCATTCAATCAAACGACACCGCTTAAGTAATAAGTTGGATAACAAGATAAGATAAGAAGTAGGCTTGGAACACCCATCGCTTGTCATATAAAACCTTGCATAAATTCATTGATGCATGCATGGTCGTTGGATGTTTAATGGGTTGGTATTTATTGATAGTTCAAAGTACTTTTCAATAAGCTCAAAGTGTTCTTCTATAAACTGCTGCATGTTATTTCATATAACTGTTGGTTGATTGTGATAGTACAGTAAAGCAGTTTCGTGAATGATGTTCTTTAACATTTGGCTAGTAAGTAAACCTATGAGGTAGAGTCATAGGTATGGTCATGGGAATTCTTGTGCACAGGGGATCCAGGTTCCTGCGGACGGTTACCGGGGCACCGGGCCGTTCCGACCCGGGCGGAATCTACTTTCTTAGTACTGGGAGCGGGGAATTGTAGCGGGGCTAGCTACCCGCGCTGCAAGCGTCGCCGCCAGCCCAGACTAAACCCATGATGGCTAGTAGAATAACAAAGAAAGATGTTGTGTATATTTAAACTGTGCAGACTAACTATGTCTTCATGGCAGGGAAGGCTATGGTAAGTTGTACAGGTGGTTCAGACGGGACAGGTAAAGCCACCGAACGGTGGCATGTGAAGTTATGTTATTTTGTTCTTGCATACCTGCTAAATGAAATCTGATCTAGGCAAGAATAGAAACCCACCAAAGAGCATAAATGTTGCATGTTCATTTAAAACTCATCTAAAGAGCTTGGTAAAGTTGAGCAGCTAGCCTTCACCAGTACTTTTCGAAGTACTGACCCTCGTTGTAGCAGGTCCCCCGGCACAAGGCAACGCGGCGAGGAGCTGAAGCTCTCTCCGGACTTTTGGGATTCTTGGCGGGTCGGGGCCAAGACTTTGGAGGCTCAAGCTGGAAGCCTTCCCCTCTCCCTCCGTGGCGGAAATAACGCTAAAGCGACGGTGCTTCCCCGCACAACAAGAAGTTTTGTGTTTTGAAGCTATGTAAAGGGACATAATGTATGGATCGGCTATCTCATTTTGCGTCCAAGTTTGTAAGCCCGTGGGGCATTTTATACTTTTGAGTCAAGCAATGTAACCGGATGTTCATTATAAATAAAAGAGAAGCTTTTCTATGCCTCAACCTTGTGTTATCTTATTTGTCTACTCTGTTGCATTGATCTAAAGAATATCCTTATGCCTAAGGCCTTGTGCACGCGCGCCCTACGCGTGCACGGCATCACGCCCGGGGGACGATTATCGATTAGGCGAAATCGGGGCGTGACATATTGGTATCAGAGCATGCTTCAGATCCTTTGATCTCTCAAAAGAAAGTTTCTAAAGAGGACTTTGTTCCTTCCGAGTAGACCCTTGAATTCGCTTGGCCAAAATGAGATGCGTTCCATACAATAAGTCCGAATATTTTTGAAAAGTGCGTGGGAATTATACGATCGCTTGGACGGGATTATGATCTGAGGGCTTTTGTCCCAACTCACAGAGGATGTTGTGAGTGGAAACTCGTGTTATAATCGGCAAGTTATATGTCGATATGAAAACACCAAACGAGTAGAGTGCGAGATAAGAATATCGCTCAGACAGTGGTTCATGCACATAGCCTTTTGGCCAAATTGTGTTGAGTATCGTGCACCAAGACCCTTGGTGCTAGTGAGTTGCAGCGAGATTTGGGTATCATTGGGACAAGAATAAAGTTGACTTGGAGGGAAATCGATAGAGACGTTATCGGATTACCGCTAAGGCGAGTAATGGAAATCGTGTAGGGAATTTCCAGAAATAGTTGGACGGTTATTCATAACGATAAGTTACGATTTGAAGCATAGTCTGTATAGAGGACTATGAACACAGGTGCGTACGAGTCTAAGATCGCTAAGGCGATAAATAGGGACTGTGTTGGAGTCATAGCAACGGTTTGGGCTAGAGAATCGATTCCCGCTCTGAGGAACGAATTGAGCATACGAGTTAAGGATGCGAACGCGAATCAGGAGTTATTAGGACGATTCAATTCCTGAGTAGTGTATGCGATAAGTACCCTGTTCGATTATGCGATTTGTGGATATAATGAGTTGTAAAGATTCAGGGAGTATGACTCGAACCCTGAGTGGTGTATTTGTTTGGCTTAGTAATGCTTGAACGAAGTCGTGGATTCGGAGAGTTAAGCGAGTCTAGCGACAAGCGACGAGATTGGGTAAAGCCTTAGTATAAATAACAGTGCCTAGCAAGTAAACGAACTCGGAGAAAGAATGCAATGTTCAGTTCGAACGAGTTACAATGAGTTGAATAAAGGATAAGGCTTACATCGAATAGAAATTCAGGGTAATTGGAATCGATATCATGATCGGAAAAGACCTAAAGGATTGTACGAGCGAGTTTGAGTTGAAACAAGCAAATTACAAACTTGAGTCGAGATTGAATAATCTGAGATGCGATCGAAGTAAGTGCAATTAGAAATAATGGAGTAAACGAATGATAGCGTGCATGGAAAATTTGGATTTGAGTAGGATATCGCTCGATAAAATTCGGTTTGAGTATGAATGCGATAATTCCAAAATTTTGGGATTTTAGTCTATAACAATGGTTGGAAGATAGCTCGGATTGATGCAAGTTGAAAGAATTACGATTCTGATGGATTGAGTTAAGCAGTAATAGATTTGGCTTGGAGTTTGGAAGAACGATTTTAAAAATCAAGTTCAGAAAGATAACATTCGAAATCTGTCGCAGCGAGAACGATTATCCTGCGGGAGCGTCGGCATGGTGATTTCACGTACGGCAGGGATAAGCAAACTCAAGAGAATAGGCTCGGTGATTATTCCAAAAACGAACTCGATGAATGGAACGTATCAATGGGATAGACTTGGGTTTGGAAATTGATCTTAGTTATTTGAGGAATACTAAGAGTAGACTAAGAAAATGAGTCTAAGGATTTTTCTTAATGGAGTTAGTCTAGAAACGTAAAGTAAGAGATGTTGGACATTTTCATGAACGGATACATAGATTTTTGCTGGACGACTTAGAGTTCATGATATACATCGATGGTTTATAATGGAATTGTGGCTCGATGATACAGGCGTAGAAAATGATGGATTGGTGAATTCTCTATCAAACGAGATAAAAGAGATAGAGTATGCGAATCGATGAGTTGAACCTGCAACGTGGGCGTATCGTGGGTTCGGTTGAACGAGCATGTTGGTGTGATAGGATGATCTGTGCTCGATGTTTAGAAATCTGAGTGAAACGAGCTTGGGTAGAATACCCGCGTAAAGGAACAATGGTTTGACCTTAGGGTGTTGGGGCGAGCGTTGTGCAACACGGTTGCGCGATGAGTCGCAAATTTGAGTTGTACCTATGACTGTGTGTGCTGGCCTAGTGACTAGGCAGACGACCCTATGCCTTGAGTTAAACTGGAGTGGCTGACTTCAGAGTATCGTTCGGGAAGAATGATAGAACTCGGGCAACAAGACCTAGAGTTAGAAATTGGAATTGGGAATGTACACTAGCAACGTTCGCGTTGAAACAAACGCAATGCAAGATAGGACTCGGGTGATAATTGATTTGGTTGGATAGGTTACGCGACGGTAAAGGATAAGACGATAGCTGGATCGAACAAGAGTTCGGTCAGGACGATCTGCGTTTCGAAAGATTTTCACGAGTAGCTTGTCAGACTTAGCTGTCACTGAGCTTGGTTGAAATACACATATTTGGGGGACGCCTTGAATATGGGTATGATCCAGACTTAGCGATATGCATAACTCGGATGCAGCTGCAAAGGAAAATGTTCGAATTCGCATGGATGAGTATGGCAACTGAAACGATTTAGCCTCAACCTAAATTTTCACAGAGGAAAGATTGTATCGTTCCTCGTGCTACCGGGATAGTTCTGCGCTAAGGCGCAGTACGAGACTGAGTTTGGGAATACAATAGTTGAACGAATGGATCATTAGGATAAAATGATTAAGCACTCGGGCGAACAGAACGAGTAAAAACGAATAGAAAGTTAAGTTCGATTGAGCCAAGGGTGCGAAGGACTTGAGCGTACCCCAAGTAGGCAATTTAGCTCTGCGCTAAGGCGCAATATAGACTGAGTCAGAAAACGTTGGTGATTGGGTATGAATTTATTTAGTGAGATTGGACGGTGACTCAGAGAGATTTGATGCAAAAACAAGATTGGAAGATTGTCAAGATTCGAGCTTTTGGGTTAGTCGTAACGACGGGTTTCGATAGGCGACGTCAAGTGATAGGCTCAAATGTGTTGGGTTCCTATGGTGATAACATAACTAGTTGGGCAAGTCCACCCAATTATGAGTTGTAAGTGCCCGTTGAGTTATAGAATACCATGTGCTTGGGTAATATAGCCCTGCGCTAGGTGCAATAGATTTTGAAACGGAAGTGCAACGATCGAGTGGAGTATAACTCGATAGCATTGAACGATAGAGTCGTTCGATGAGAACTGGCCAACATTGGCGTAACGCATGGTGAGAAAATAGAGGATTGTATTATTGAGACAGTCCTTGAAGGATAAGACTAGATGCATTGGGTAGTTTAGAAGTTATGCGATAGCACGAGTTGCGCTCAGGAAGTCTCGAGGACGGAACTTGTTCTGAGTGGTATATGGTGTAATAACCCGCTCCGCTCAACCCGGAGGGCCGATTCAAACGGCACAAGTGTAGCAATTCAACCGCTTTGCTCAGCGAGATGGCTCATTCGATGCAAAAGCTTTCATGCTGGGATTTTTAATGGAGTCAGACTTAGGCTATCAGAAGCGCGTCCGGAGTCTAGCTCGACCGATACGATACATCGCTAAGGTAAGTGACCCCGGTGAACCTGTCTCTACTTAGCTGCACACTAAGGAAATGAACGTTACGTGCTAGTTTACAGGCGATAACCTTTGCATGCTAATAAAAGAGATGAACGCGCATAGCTAAGGGGGGTAACCCCGCCTTATAATCGTAAAGAACATGGAAGTCTTACTTCCTAGTTGCGTAGTCGACTTGGGTTAGTTGAATCTGCAAGCGGACTTGTCGTACGCGGCGGAGCCTGTCCAAAAATTTTTGGATCGTAAAAAGAAGCAGCTGCGGAACCGAACGTCTCGCTAGTGCGCGTACTGTGGCGAAACCACTTGGTCGAAGAGTCGACCTGGGAACTTGAATCTGATATGGGGGGGAAAATTTTCCTCATTATTCCTTAGTGGTAGGCTCTATTCTTAAGTTTCGGGACGAAACTTCCTATTAGATGGTTATGATATAACGACCCGTTCATCCCGTTCCCCCTGCTCGGGGAGCGCGGCCAAGAAATACTTACGACCGTCCGAACGGGACAGATTGAATTAAGATCCTTTCCTCGTTATGGATTGGTTTCTTCGGAATCAGGTCCCATAGTCAATGGATCGTGCCTCAAGGAAGGACTCGGCGGCAGAGTAAAGAGAGGCCTTTCCGTTGTGTTGGTTTTCCTTGCCCGTTTTCGATTGCCGTTTGGTTGCGTACTTGTTGGTTTTAGGACTTGCGTTTTCTTGAACGATTTCAATGGATTTCATTGTTTTCGTTCTTAGGATTTCGCATTTCGTATCGAGCCTTGGAGACCGAAGCAGGAGGTATTGATCATCCGTTGGTGCGTGCAGGTGATCGTGTAGACGACGCGCGAGCGGAGTCTTAGGGATCTCTGCTTCTTCTTCCTATACAACCGACTGTGTGAGTGGCTCTATTTCGATAAGCACCTTCTTTCCAAGGGCTCCGTTCATAATAAGATTGACTCAGTAAAGCATTCAATCAAACGACACCGCTTAAGTAATAAGTTGGATAACAAGATAAGATAAGAAGTAGGCTTGGAACACCCATCGCTTGTCATATAAAACCTTGCATAAATTCATTGATGCATGCATGGTCGTTGGATGTTTAATGGGTTGGTATTTATTGATAGTTCAAAGTACTTTTCAATAAGCTCAAAGTGTTCTTCTATAAACTGCTGCATGTTATTTCATATAACTGTTGGTTGATTGTGATAGTACAGTAAAGCAGTTTCGTGAATGATGTTCTTTAACATTTGGCTAGTAAGTAAACCTATGAGGTAGAGTCATAGGTATGGTCATGGGAATTCTTGTGCACAGGGGATCCAGGTTCCTGCGGACGGTTACCGGGGCACCGGGCCGTTCCGACCCGGGCGGAATCTACTTTCTTAGTACTGGGAGCGGAGAATTGTAGCGGGGCTAGCTATCCGCGCTGCAAGCGTCGCCGCCAGCCCAGACTAAACCCATGATGGCTAGTAGAACAACAAAGAAAGATGTTGTGTATATTTAAACTGTGCAGACTAACTATGTCTTCGTGGCAGGGAAGGCTATGGTAAGTTGTACAGGTGGTTCAGACGGGACAGGTAAAGCCACCGAATGGTGGCATGTGAAGTTATGTTATTTTGTTCTTGCATACCTGCTAAATGAAATCTGATCTAGGCAAGAATAGAAACCCACCAAAGAGCATAAATGTTGCATGTTCATTTAAAACTCATCTAAAGAGCTTGGTAAAGTTGAGCAGCTAGCCTTCACCAGTACTTTTCGAAGTACTGACCCTCGTTGTAGCAGGTCCCCCGGCACAAGGCAACGCGGCGAGGAGCTGAAGCTTTCTCCGGACTTTTGGGATTCTTGGCGGGTCGGGGCCAAGACTTTGGAGGCTCAAGCTGGAAGCCTTCCCCTCTCCCTCCGTGGCGGAAATAACGCTAAAGCGACGGTGCTTCCCCGCACAACAAGAAGTTTTGTGTTTTGAAGCTATGTAAAGGGACATAATGTATGGATCGGCTATCTCATTTTGCGTCCAAGTTTGTAAGCCCGTGGGGCATTTTATACTTTTGAGTCAAGCAATGTAACCGGATGTTCATTATAAATAAAAGAGAAGCTTTTCTATGCCTCAACCTTGTGTTATCTTATTTGTCTACTCTGTTGCATTGATCTAAAGAATATCCTTATGCCTAAGGCCTTGTGCACGCGCGCCCTACGCGTGCACGGCATCACGCCCGGGAGACGATTATCGATTAGGCGAAATCGGGGCGTGACATCGGGAGAGCCAGAGTTCGAGTTTGTTAGAGGAGCTACAGAGCAGGGAGAAGGCATTATTTGTGGAGCTATGGTAGAAGACAAGGAGTTGCCGCATCCGTTGATAGCAGAATTCTTGGATGTGTTTCCTGAGGAATTGCCAAGACTGCCGCCAGATCGAGATGTTAAATTCTCTATAGACTTGGTGCCAGGTGTAGAACCAATTTTGAAATATGTCTATAGAGTAAACAACAGCGAGCTGGTCGAGCTGAAGAAGCAGGTGGACGAATTACAGGATGAGGGGTTTATCAGATCGAGTTCTTCACCGTGGGGAGCCCTGGTATTGTTTGTATCAAAGAAGGATGGATCGGTGCGCATATGCATTGATTACATGGCTTTGAATAATCTCACTATCAAGAATAAGTACCCTTTGCCACAGATTGGTGATCTATTCGATCAGTTGAGTGGTGCGAAGGTGTTTTCTAAGATAGATTTGAGATCATGCTACCATTAGGTGAAGGTGAAGCCGGTGGACATACCGAAGACTACTTTTAGAACTCGGTATGGTCAGTACGAGTTTATGGTGATGCCATTTGGGTTGACTAATGCACCGGCGGTATTTATAAACTTGATGAACAAGGTATTCCACCAGTACCTTGACAAGTTCGTGGTGGTGTTCATCGACGACATACTCATATACTCGAAGATACCGGAGGAGCATGAGAAGAATTTGAGGATTGTGTTGGATGTGCTGAGAAATGAGAAGTTATATGGGAAGTTGTCCAAGTATGAGTTTTTTTCTGGACAAGGTAGAGTTCTTGGGGCATGTTGTGACAGGTGATGGTATTTCAGTGGATCCGAAGAAGATCGCAGTAGTGGAATCTTGGAAAACCCCGAGTTCGGTAGCAGTGATAAGGAGTTTCTTGGGATTGGCAGCCTACTACAGGAAGTTTGTGCAAGATTTTTCGAGGATTGCCTAGCCGATGACCAGATTCACCAGGAAGGATGTAGAGTTTGTTTGGACGGAGGATTACCAGGTTGCTTTTGAGGAGTTGAAGAAGAGGTTGACATCTGCTCCTATTTTGACGTTGTTATCAGGGTCTGGAGGTTTCACTATTTATAGTGATGCATCGGGGAAGGGTTTAGGTTGTATTCTTCAGCATAATGGGAAAGTGATTGCCTATGCATCCAGGCAATTGCGTCCTCATGAGAAGAACTATCCTACCCATGATTTAAAGTTGGCAGCAGTCATCTTCACCCTGAAGTTGTGGAAATATTATTTGTACGGAGAGCGTGTGAAGATCTTTACAGACCACAAGAGCTTGAAGTACGTTTACACGCAGAAGGAGTTGAACATGAGGCAGCATCGATGGTTGGAACTGATGAAGGATTTTGATATAACTCTGTAGTATCATCCTAGGAAAGCTAATGTAGTTACCGATGCTTTGAGTAGATATCCGGTAGCTATGTTCTTGACGCAGGATCGATATTTGCTGGGGGACTTGGAGAGCTTGGGCATCGAGTGGTAGTTCCTGATTGTGCTATGCAGATGTGGGGATTACAGATACACTCAGATTTGATGAACAGGATCAAGGAAGCACAGTATGAGGATGTATCTCTGAGGAACATCAGAGCTCAGGTGAAAGCAGGATTGGAGGATGATTTCACCATTGCTGATGATGGATCTTTGAGGCATGGAGTTAGGTTGTGTGTGCCTAGTGGGGAGCTGTATGAGGAGGTTTTGCACGAAGCACATCACTCTCAGTATTCCATGCATCCAGGTGCCAACAAGATGTATTGGGATATGCGAGAGAGTGTGTAATGGTATGGCATGAAGAGGGAAGTGGCACAGTTTGTATCTAAATGCTTAGTGTGCCAGCAGGTGAAAGCCGAGAGGCAGAGGCCAGGAGATTTACTTCAGCCATTATCCATTCCAGAGTGGAAGTGGGAGCACATTACTATGGATTTTGTGTCCGGACTTCCACGATCTCCAGGAGAAAAAGACGCAATTTGGGTCATCGTTGATAGGTTGACCAAGTCGGCCCACTTTTTGCCTTTCAAGGTGGATTTGTCTACAGAGAAGCTGACAGAGATGTATGTGAGGCAGATCGTCTGGATACATGGAGTTTCCATCAGCATAGTCTCAGATCGGGATAGTCGTTTCACTTCTCATTTCTGGAGGAGTTTGCAGGAGAGTTTGGGCACTCAGCTCAAGTTCAGTACTACATATCATCCCCAGACAGATGGGCAGTCAGAGAGGACTATTCAGACTCTCGATGTCATGACCCGCACCCGAAATTAGGACACGAGTACGTGGGTACGTCTAGCCTACGCTGCAGTATCGACGGTAGAACGCTGTCTAGGTCATGATACTATCTAAACAATCTCATACGAGCATCCAACTCCATAAGGAGACACGGATAACACAATATAATATGAACAACATACTCAATCACATAACTACAGCACGATAAGATATCGAAGAAATAAATAAAATGCAACACAAGTCTAAATAGAAATAATCTAACTCAACAATAATATCCAAGTCTCAAAAAAGTATGCCGGAGACAAATCCGGTACCAATAAACTGCTAAAAGAAACTGACTAAGATAACTAGTGATTCCGGCTAGACCTCCCGGAATCACAACTGAACTACAAGATCCAAGTCTGCAGCTACACTTCCTGTGGTCCATAAAATGTCGGACACCAGCCCTCTAAGGCGCAGTCTGAAAAAAATATTTTCAGTCAGGATGGAGCAAAGTACATCTCTAATAGCAGTTTTATGTCAATGATATAAACTATGTAGCAGTAAATAGATGGAAATATTCAAGATGCATATACATGTACGAGAGATATACAATAAAGAAAATACTGGAAATACTGTAAATAAATGCGGGAAGGAACAATATTTCAATGAACAAGAATACTATGACTAAGTGTGTGAGTACTAGCTTTAACATGTGATCGGCTTGGGAACTTGTTCAGGAATAATGGCCTGGCTAGTCATACGTGCGATGTATGACCAACACTAACATGTGAACAAGACTTGTACATGAAGGGTGTGATCACATATCTACACTAAAATACTCTCTACCCCCGACTGGTATAGTAGATCCAACCATGGTACGCTATGGCACGGGATTCCCTAGGAAGGTAGCAAGTCTCCCCGGAAATCAGTGTTTGTACATGCACAAGATAAACAATAAAACAAGACTTGTACAAGATACACCATGAACAAGAAATAACATCTCATGACGAGATCCGGATATACCAATCCTTGTAACCATCGTGTCAAGTATATTGATATTTACACTAGATACAATGAACATAGGGGAGATCATAAATAAGAAACTATCAGAGAATATATATATATATACCAAGTGAAAATATGCATATATATATATATATACCAATTTTAATACATACACTATATACATGTATATATATATATACCATTACGAACATACTAACATGTACCATACACATACCAATATACATATACCCACCAAAAATGTACACGCGTACGTATACGCAAGAGAAGAGCGCGAACCTGTGTACGTGCACGAGGTCGGCGATGGCGACGATGTCCACGAGGTTGATGACGACGATGAAGGCGACGATGACGATGATGAAGATGACAACGAAGGCGACGATGACGAAGGTGGTGATGCTGGTGGTGGTACTGGCGGTGGTAGGGTGGTGCTGGTGGGAGGTGCTGGCGGTCGGGGCGATGTCGACGATGGTGGTGGTGGAAGGAGTTTGTGCGGGGAAGGAAGACAGGGAAGAGGGGAGGAGCAGGGAGCTCCGGGCTGTCGGGATCGCTTCAGGCAGGTCGGGTCGAGACTCCGGTCGAGTCACGGCGAGCTCCGGCGTCAGGCGAGGGGCAGTCGGCTTAACGAAGACTAGGTCTCAGGTTGAGTTCTCTGGCGAAGGGGAGGCTAGAGACGGAGGCGTGGCTACTGGAGACTGGAGGAGGAGCGGGTGGTCAAGGGGAAGCTCGGGGCAGGAGGTCACGGTGGTGACCGGCTTGCCGGGGAAGAGGGAGTGGGTGGTTGCAGTGGTGGTAGAGGGATTTGCAGCGGGGTGGTGGTGGTTCTGATGATACGGGGTGGTGGTGGTTCTGATAATACGGGGTGGTGGTGGTTCGGCCGCCGGGGTCAGGCTCGAACGGGTGAGGCGGATGAGGGACAACAGCTGGGTGGTTGGTGCAGATGGTGAGCTCTGGCGGGTCGGCCGGGCTGGTTTAGGGTTCTCCCTAGATTTTGGAGGGAAGGAGATGAACAACAACAAGAAGAAGAAGAAGAAGAAGAAGAAGAAGAAGAAGAAGAAGAAGAGAAGAAGAAGAAGAAGAAGAGAAGAAATGGAAAAATGTATACGGTTGGGTTTGTGAGGAGGGAGGGGTGAGAAGGTGGGTGGTGTTTTCTAGGTTTGGGGATTAGGGCATGCTTGGGAAAGGGTGCATTGGAGAGACATTTTATAGGGAATGGTGAGTGGGAATGTGTGGTGATGATGCTCCCTTTTTGAATGAATGGCCAGGATTGATCATGGAGAAATTATTCACACAAGGAGAGGGGTTGGTTGACTAGTCAAGAATTAGGGCTTCTCCATTTGCTTTGAACCAATGGGGTGTTGACACCTAATGCAATATTTGCAAATAAGCCCCCTTAAATTTGGATATTTGCATAGACACATAAAATGATAAAAAATTGGTGGGCGATTTGGTGTTTGGTGTTTTGTAGGATGAGGAGGTGTTGTGTGTTTTATATGGGCTTAATGAATAGGGTATTTGGATTAAATTGGGTTAAAATGAGATTAGTCAAAGTTGGTATCCCCAATTTAATTAAAGAATAATGCAAGCGAAGTTCTAAAATTAATTCAAGGTACATGGGACTAAAATTTGGTTGGGACACAAGTATCATTAGTGAAGAAGACTCAGAACAGAATATTATCCTAATTTGGGTTGCACAAAAATGGGTCGAGATTGTCTCAAATTTCGATTGGAACGCACAATGATACAAAGTTGGATTTTATTTAGAAATTAAATAAACGTCCACGACGAATATTGTGCGGCTAAAATGAAGCACAAGAGAGCATAATTATGAGTTATACAAAGGTCAGAATGAAAGGCGGGCATGTCTAGGACAAGGTTGTGAAATTTGTTGGAAGGCAAAAGCTAGGGTAGCGCTCCAAATATCGAAGCAACGGTAAGGCGTAACAATTAAATAAATTACGGTAATTAATTACAACCTCAAATAATTAAATCCTAAATAATACTAATTAAATTTATAACCCTATCATTCGGTCAGGTGTTCCTCTAGTGGGCTTCTAGGTCAAGTCTACCAGCTCAAACATTAAGAACATTGTATATATATAATATATATATAAATACACATATCATGCAATTTTTTAAAATAACTACACACAATATTTTAATATATAAAAAGTCAAAAATATTCCCATTTTTGGAACGTGGTAGTGACACTCGAGGATATGTTGTGCACTTGTGTACTATATTTCGGGGGTTCTTGGGAGGACCATCTCAATTTGGTAGAGTTTGCTTATAACAACAGCTACCAGGCTAGTATAGAGATGTCACATTTTAAAGCTTTGTACGGTAGGAGGTGTCGTACTCCCTTGTCATGGGACGATGTTGGAGAGAGAGTTTTGCTTGGGCCAGATATGGTTGTAGATGCAGCAGAGAAGGTTCAGTTGATCAGAGACAGACTTCGTGTGGCGCAGGACAGACAGCGGTATTGAGCCGATAGCCACCAGAGACCTTTGGAGTTCGAGGTATAGTTTAGATTTTTATTTTGTGCTTGTTATTGGTTGTTTGTTATAGATTAAGTTCTTAAGGTGGTGTTTTGTTCTAGGTGGGTGGTTTGGTGTTTCTGAGAATTTCTCCGACACGAGGCACGATTTACTTCGGTGGAGGCAAGAAGCTTAGTCCGCGATTCATCGGACCTTTCACTATTCTAGAGAGGGTCGGTGCAGTTGCTTATAGACTAGACTTGCCACCTGCATTGGAGGGAGTGCACAACGTGTTTCACGTGTCGCAGTTGAGACGGTACGTAGCAGATCCTAGTCATGTATTGGATCACTCGAAGATAGAGTTGGGCCCTACTCTTAGATATCCAGAGCAGCCAGTTGAGATTCTGGATCGGAGAGAGAATGTGCTGAGGAACCAGACTATTCCTTTGGTGCGTGTCGCATAGAGGCATCACTCTCCGGGGGAGTCTACCTGGGATAGGGAGGATGAAATGCGAGAACGTTATCCATATTTGTTTGTGCTTTGAGGTATGTTCTTTCCTAATTATGTTATGTTCTTTGATAGTTAGTTTTGTTCTTTAGTTGTGTTCATTGTTATGTTCTATTATTTTCTGGGGGTAGTTTTTGTCTTTGAATTTTGAGGACGAAATTACTTTAAGGAGGGTAGACTTGTCACTACCACATTTTTTAGGAAAGGGTATTTTAGTAATTTTATATTTAATTAAATATTATGTATAATAAATAAATATTTGTTGTATTATTTAATTGTTGTTAGATGTTAGTTATTTATTTTGGACTTGTGTTAGTGGACCTAACTAGTTTTATTTAGACTCATGAACCAACATGTATTAATTGTTAGATTGGAGCCCATTTAGAAAGTCCATTGATTAGGAGATGGATTAAATTAATTAAACCATTAGACTAGAAGCTTCCCTCCTTAATTATTTCTTCATGAGAGGCCCCAAGGGGTATATTGGATAATTTATAGTAGCTTGAGGAAGGGGAAATGGGGCCGGCCTATATAGAGAGGGAGAAAATTATTCTCTCTCCTTTTTTTCATTTGGAAACTAGATCTAGAATTTCCCTCAACCAAATTCCTTCATTCTCACTTTATTTTTCTACCAAAATTTATCTCAATTCCTTCCCAAATCACCATTGGAGGCTAGTGAAGCAAGGATCTAGAAGGAGAAAGCAAGGGTCTACAAAGAGGAGCAAGGATCTACAAGTTGGAGGCCAATTTTATCATATTTGAAGATTGCATTGGGAATCCATCTCCCAATAGGTATAATTTAATTTTTCCCCTTAATTTAAGTTATAAATCTGAGATTTAACCATGAGAAATCAACCCATATGCATAGGCTACCCATAGGATTTGGTTTTGTGTTCATATGAGGCATATTGAGAAAGTTATGGTACTTTTTGTGTCAATTTTGGGGCTAGTATCGTATCCACAATTGGGTAGCCTATGTTGACATTTGTTGTGTGTGTCAATTGGTCCTATAGATCAATTTGTCATGTGCTTGTGTGTTTGGGGCTAGTGTCGTATCCACAATTGGGTATGTGTAGGTCGTATCCCAATAATTTGGTGATACGTGTTGATTTGGGGGGTTTTCCTCCGACACGGGACTTTGAGCATGTCATATTTTGACACGGACATGTAGATTTGTATTTGACTCTTCGTATTGTTTATAAATAATATATGTGACTTGTTCGTGTCCTTCGGGGTACGTTTGGATGTGTGGTAGACTCGTATCACATGCATATCCTAGATCTAGTGGGATACAGAGTGATACGTTCCATGCGTGTGCAATTTAATTATACATCTATTTTCTTGTGTTCTTATTTCATGGAGAATGTAATTGTGTATATATATATATATATATATATATATATATATATATATATATATATATATATATATATATATATATATATATATATATATAATGTGTTGTATATATATTTATGTAATATTGTGTCTTAGATCTATGTATCTATGTATATATTATATGTGTATATATTGTATGTAGATATTCTTATATATGTATATATAATTATATATGGTAGCATGTATAGATATGTATATGTAAATAGATATTTATTGTGGTTATATTATAATTATATAATGTATGTTATATTGAGTATATATTTATATGTACATATACGTATGTATGTTGTTACAAATATGTTACTATGTATATGGGTGTATATTGCTATGTAGATAATGTGTATATATATATATATATATATATATATATATATATATATATATATATATATATATATATATGTACATATACGTATGTATGTTGTTACAAATATGTTACTATGTATATGGGTGTATATTGCTATGTAGATAATGTGTATATATATATATATATATATATATATATATATATATATATATATATATATATATATATATATATAATTACAACTAATACATACACATACCCACCCACCCCCCCACCCCCCCCCCCCCCCCCACACACACACATATATATATATATATATATATATATATATATATATATATATATATATTCCTAAATTGCTAATAGTATTTATAGTATACTATATGTATAATAATTAGTATAGCATGTATATAATTACGGGTAGTTAGTATAAACAAGTTTTGGGGTATTACCTTGTGATACCAAGGTAAGTACCAAGGTAATTGGGGATACCCAAGGTATTGGATTTGGGTATCAATATTATGGTCTAGTGTTGTGATACCAAGTTGGTTCAAAACCAAGGTATCTATTTAATGTTTGTAATTAGGATTTTATATTATTATTAATTGTTTGACTTATATATGTAATGTTTTACCTATTGATTTACGTATCCGGAGATACGGTATCCTAATATTTAAGATATGGGTTTTGGTGACCTAGACTTTAGTACTTGAACCCAATATCTTTGTATTAGACTTGTGCAACCTAGAAATAGGTAGTTGACCATAGTTGACCATAGATTAACTATAGTTGACCATAGTTTGACTTTTAACTTAGAATTAACTTGTTGACCTAGAAGTTGACTAGTTTAACTTATTTTCTTTTCGGAACCTTGTATTGATGTTGTATTCCATATCTAGGCCTTCGAGGCACCGTATCAGACATCTGTGAGACTATTTACCCGAATTCAGGCGAGTACATTCTCTGATAGTTTCTTATTTATGATATCCTTTATGTTCATTTTATCTAGTGTAGATATCTATATTTTCTGGATACGATGGTTACACAGATTGGTATATCCGGATCTCGTCATGAGATATTATTCCTTGGTATATGGTGTATCTTGAGCAAGCCTTGTTTCATTGATTATCTTGTACATGTACAGACACTGATTCTCGAGAAGACTAGCTATCTTCTTGTAGAATCTGGTACCATAGCGTACCATGGTTGGATCTATTATACCAGTCGAGGGTGGGGAGTATTTTAGTGTAGATATGTGATCATACCCTCCTTGTATCAAGTCTTGCATTGAATAGTGTTAATCATACACCTTCCCAAGCCAATCATATGTTAAAGCTAGTACTCACACACTTAGTCATTAGTATTCTTGTTCATTGACATATTGTTCATTATTGTATTCACTCCAGTGTTTCCTTATTGTATATCTCTCGTATCTATTGTGCATCTTGTATATTCACATCTATTTACTGTTACATAGTTTTTATCATTGATTAGAACTGTTGTTAGATATGTACTCTGCCCTTTTCTGACTGGATATATTTTTTTCAGATGACACTGAGGAGTGGTACCCTACACATTATGGACCTCAGGATGTTGTGGGCTTAGAGTCAGAGACCCTAGCTCAGGAGGGACTTATTCTGACTGAGACAGATGGCCCGGGATTAGTACCTTCTCAGTATTTTTGCACTGAATTTGTCTCCAGCTTATTTTGTTAGTATTCTTTCAGACTCATTGATGTATTATTTTAGACTCATGAGTTGTATGTGACTATTTCGATTCTTTATCTGATTCGTGCTCATTTCCATCTTAGTTCTGTGATTGAGTATATTGTTATTGTTGGTGGCTCATTATATTGCTAGGTAGATTACCCGGACATTGTTCTACCGCCAATTCTACGGCGTAGGATGGCGTTGTTTCTGACTTGCATCCCTACATCGGGTGTGGGTCGTGATACGTAATGTAATCGTAATTACATGATTTTTTTCAATGTTATAAATTGCGATAGGCGGATTCGGTTCATTTTTGGGAAGCCTAGCGCCTAGGCGCCGAACTAATTTTTTTTTATGGGTTTTGTTTCTCATACTCCGTTTGTATCTCATACTCTATAAGACTGTAACAACTTATATAGTTTTTTTTTAACTAATATGAGTTTTATTTCTTGTCTCTCTAGACATCTTTTGTTCCATTACAGGGTTTACAAGGAGGGTTCAAACTTCAAACACTTCTACATGACTACATTGTTGCACAACGAAATCATTGGATTATGAACAATCTGTCAAAAAGATAGTTTTATTGTATAATCATTAATTTGTATTCATTTTACGGTACTTTTGTAAATAATATTTCAACAATTATAATTTGTGTGTTTATTCGTGTAATTACTAATTAATGAATAACTGAATAAGCATAGTCCTTGTAGCCTGCTGCTTGTGGGGAATGAAAACTAGTGAGAACCTTAGAAGCATAACACCCAAAAAAAGAGAGTCTTGTTTTACTCAGCACCAGTGTACAATATACATTGTACAATATTGTTCAAAGAAACATCCACAAATAACATCCACAATTAACACTAATATGCTAAAACATTCAGTCACTAATGTGTAACTGAATATTATTCAAAGAAACATCCAAAACATATATACTAATTAATGAATAACATCCATAATTAACATCCACAACTAATATCCATAATTAACACAATTAATACTAATATACTAATTAATGAATAACTGAATATTGTTCAAAGAAACATCCAAAACAGATTCACTAATGTCTATCATATGTTTCAAAACAGGTTCACTATTATGCTAAAACATTTAGTCACAAGATTCACAACTACCAACAAAGTAACATCCACAATTAACACATTAAAATATATCCAAAAGCACCAAAACATAACATGTCTAGCATGATTATAATTTCTTAGTTCTAAACATTGAACTCCTCATCTCCATAATTTTCCAACACATGCCCTTCATCGGACTCAAATTCAACATTGATTGGATCCTCCTCATATTCTGATTCAAAATCATCTTCATGAAGTTCCCTCACTCTAGAACTTCTACGTAGTTGTAGCATTTCGTCAGCTCCGGATGCATCACCGACCGTTTGCCAAGTAAGACCAGTTCTAGGCTCAACTTCATCATCATCACCCCCGTCAACAATCCATGCCTGTGCACTACTAGCATCACTTTCTAGTAGAACATCAACTTTCTTCTCTTGCTCCCTTTTGTGTTTGTCCGTCAATTTTGCATTAAATTGGACATAAACTAGATTGTTCAATCGATTGACATCTAGTCTATTCATTTTCTTCGTATGTATCTACAAAAGTCAATAAGTGGTTAGAACAAGATTAAATATGTGAAGATATTAAGATAATTCATAAATATTTGAATCGAGGATAATGAACACTACGAACCCCTTCAAAAGTGCTCCAATTTCTTTCATACCCAGATGAACTAGTGGTTAACCACAAGGTTCTTCTAGCAAACTTTTGCAAATTAGGCGTTTGATGTCCAAAATTTGACCACCAGTTTGCTGCTTAGAATAATGAAGATAAAGTAGAGTCAGTAGACAATTAATAACAGTTTCAATTCAACATCTCATCAAGTTTCAATTGCAGTTTGATATCAGGGTCAGTATAGTCAGTATACAAATTTGACCATACAAATTTCAAATTTTATATCAGGGTCATTAATAAAGTAGAGTCAGGGACATAAAGTAGAGTTAAAGACATTAATAAAGTAGAGTCAGGGACATACAAATTTCAAATTTAACCATACAAGTTTCAGTTTTATTGTCAATTGCAGTAGAGTCAGGGACATAAAGTAGAGTCAGTAAACATACATAAGCTTCATAATTTTCTTGGATCAAAAGCATAACAATAAAAAGTCTCCACACAGCCTAAAACATAACAATAAAAAGTCTAAAACATAACAATTTTTTACCTGGATCAAAAGCTTCATAATTTTTCTGACATCTTTTTAATGCCAAAGCATTCCGAAAAGCTCCCTCTCTATTCTTATATTTTGGTAAATCCACATTTATAAGCTCATTTTGCATGTCAATATCATCAGTAAAAAAAGTCTCCACACAGTTTAGAACCCCTTCTGTGACAACTTCATCAAATTGAATGTTGTTATCCTTGTAAAAGTAATAAGGATTCAAGAGGTAGGCCATCAAATGTAATGGACTATCTAGCCAATTAGCAATCCATGCATCAATAATCTCCCAAACAACTTGATAGTTTCTCTTAAGATTATTTGAGGCTTCTTTTATATCTTGCTTCGCCCGCAAAAGCTCTCCGTATAAAAAGTCCATGGATGACTTTCTATCCCCATCAACAATTCTGAGCACTCTAACTAAAGGTGCAAAAACCTTCAGACATAATGTCACACCATTCCAGAAGCTCATGCTCAACACGGTAGAGTAGGCACTTTTTTCTTGACAGTCTTGGACCATTTACAATTCTCCCATTCACTGCTAGTAAACATTGCTCTCAATTGGCCCTTTTTCTCTGCCAAACTCTGCAAAGTGAGGAAGGAAGAATCAAATCTGGTGACTCCAGGCCTTACTATGTCCCTCTTCTTGGTAAATGATCTCATTAAGGCTAAGGTCTTATGGTGTGCATATATGAAGATAGTGAATGTCTTGGCCTGATCAATGATTTTCTTGTACTTAGACAGTTCTCCAATGCTTTCAAGCATGAGATTGATAGTGCGAGTAGCACATGAGGTCCAAAATATATTTGGCCTCTTATCTTTCAATAACTTGGGAGCTCCCATATTGTTAGCAGCATTTGTCTGTTACTATTTGAATCACTTTGGAACCCCAACTTCTTCAATGCATTTGTCAATATACTCAAAAATGACTTCACTTGTATATGCATCATCCGAAGATTCCTTAAAGGAAAGGAAAACAGTCCCCACCTTCGAATTCACACACAAGTTCATGATGCTCCTTCTTTTTCTGTCAGTTCAAGCATCTGTCATTATGAAGCACCCATTTAGGTCTCATTCTTCTTTATGTTCCTTCATTAGATTTTTAATTCTCTCAACCTCTTCCTTCAATAATGGCTCTCTCAGCTCGTATTGACTAGGAGGTTTAAAACCGGGTCCAAATTGACCGACCGTCTCAACCAACATTTTGAAGCTATCATTATCAATAGCATGAAAAGGTATACCCGCTTCATATACCCTTCTCGCACAAAATCTTCTCACAACATGTGTTCTTTCTTTAAATAGAGCTTCACTGATATTTCTTTGTCTTTGTGTCTTTCCCACACTCAAAGAAGTCGAAGGGTTGATGGAAGATGTAAATTTATCGATTGGGCCAAGAGGATGAGGTTGTCTCGAGTTTTCTAGCACTTCAACTTCTTCTTCACCATCCCCTCCCTTCGTAATATTCATCTCCGATCTCATCACCTCTTCTTCTATTCTCTTATTTTTTTTCTTGTTCTTTCCCTTGGCTATTGCATTCTTACATTTAACTTTATCATCTGGTGTAGACTTCGGACATGCAAACACATTCCCATAAATACGGGCAATGTGTTCCTTTATCCTATAAGATCCTCCGGACATTATCTTCGAATACAATTTACATTGCACTCTATCCACATTCATTGGATCAACTAGTGTTCCATAATTCCATCCGATATCATTTGATTTTTGTTTAAGTATTATGGCGGGCTCGGATGAGGGTTGGGCAGCAACACTACCCACACTAGCCAAGGCAGAGGCTGCCGAAGAGGACATAATTTGTCAAAACTGCAAAAAAAATTAAGAAAGAAACCAAGGAGTCACCGAGTCAGTCAATGACCAAAATTAAATCATCTAAACAATCGAATCACAAATTCACAAATAGAGATTTAGAGAAACAAATTACAAATGATCTACTAGTTAGTTCAGAATCCAGATTGTTCACTGTTCAGTTTAGAGAAACAAATTAGTGAATCAGTGATTACATGATAGGTTCTGTACTTCAATTATCAATAGTTCCAATTTAATTTCCAGAGTCACAATCCAGATTGTTCACTCTTTTTTTGCAGTACAGAGTCACAGACTACAGAACATATAACCCCACAAAAAAAATGACACAAGTAAGGAGAAATCGAGGAAAGAGAAGGATTCATACCTGAGTTGAGGTCCTGGAGTCGACACGAGATCTGAAGAGGGCAGCTAAAGTCGACACGAGGTCCTGGAGTCGACACGTGAAGGAGATCTGAAGAGGGCAGGTGAAGTCGACACTGTGGAGATGTGAAGTGAAGCCGACGACGGTGGAGGACGACGGAGTCGACGCTGGTAGGATTAGGGTTTTTCTCCCCCTTTTCTTTTTTTCTTCTGTGAATCGATTCAATCGACCCACGCGAAGGGGGGGGGGGTGGTGTTAGAGATTTAGGGTTTTTCCCCCCCTAAACCGTCTGTTCAGTGGCAGTTTTCTGTACACCGAACTGACCGAACCGGCCGAACTGGTCCGACTTGCTCCGTCTTGGGCCGAACAGCCCCGATTTGACCAGTATAGCGATTTGATGAACCGATTTTGCAAATTTCGATCCGTTTTGATTCCGCCTAGCGCATAGACGTCCGAATTGGACGAAATTTAGAACACTGGATTTTTTTAATGATGTAATCGATTGTCCTTAGGAAGCCTTTTTTTTTATTTTTTATTTTTTATTTTTTATTTTTTATTTGTCTTTTTCCTTTTCCTTTTACTTTCCGGAAAGAGAGACCCTTTCCTTTATTTGAAGTTGTACGTACCGAGGGTTTTGACACCACCGGAGAGAAACCCTAGGCGTCGATATCGAGCTGCAGCAATGGCGGATAAAGGAGGAAAGGGGTTCCCCGTTTCCAGGAAGAAGGTGGCCACGAGGGGCCTCCCCTCAAAACAACAAGGTCCGAATCCGTTCCCTTAAAATCTTATTGTTTCCGCATTGGAGTTTGGGTCTCGCTAAACCCATTTCTTGAAGTTTAGACGTTCGATCTAGTAGTCAAATTTCGATTCCCCACCTGTTGTTATGACGCGAAATTAGGTTTATTGAATGAAAGAGAGAGAGAAAAAAAATATTTTTGTGGGTTTGTAAAAATGGGTCGTAAGCAAGGAAGCACATACACCGCAAAAATCGCTTCCGTGTCTTGTCCATGTCCGTGTCAGACACGTTTATACACGTGCAAAGAATCCATGTCGTGTCTGTGTCTTATTTGTGTCCTTGAAACATAGGTCGTAGGAAGGAGGGGACGTCAGTCTTGGTTGCCTTGCCTTGTATCTGCTTGTAATTACCACAGTTATGGAGGTGTTTAAATTGTTGTTTCGGTGTGAATTGAGAGGCACGGACATGCTCATTTCAGCTGAGTTACGTAGTTTTGATATAGTTTTCTTCAAGAACAGCAATAGAGTGGAGAGCGCGTATCTGATAATCTTAATTTATTGAGAAGATCCAGATCCCCATATGAAATTTTGACTTACCCCCAACTTTTTTAACCCATATTAAGGGTGCACCCCCACCGTTTTCCCATAATGTACAAGTCATCTCACTTTTGACGGAAATCGTCTCTTCCTAAAGGTCAACTCGGTTGACTAATTTTTTTGGACGAAAATAACCCCGTCTTCTTTCCCCTCCCCGCCCTCCCCTCCGACACCGCCCCCCATCCTCGCCGCAGGCCCCGCTCCCCCCTCCCCCACTCCCCGTCACTCGGTGGACTAATTTCTCATAACAATTTTGATGGCAAAATCCTTAAAACTCGTATTATGATGATTCTCCTTTTCAGAGGACATATTTGGATGGCTTGTTTTATAGAATCTATGTTACACAAACATGAATATGGCATGACACAATTTGGCACAATGACGTCGATTAGAAGCTGATTTTGGCATACGTCCTAGTTTATTTTGTAGTTTTTTTCTTGTGTCTGATATGCATCCTATTTGGCATAGACACGGTACAATCTTGTCTCTGCGTGCTTCCAAGTACAGGGTGTGCAAGTATTTTTGACCAGTTTAAGATAGTTGACTATGTAAAACCGAAGGTATGCTCCATTCAGCTCAAAGGGGATGATAAGGATTGTTAACAAGCTAAGAAATGACCTAGGGGTCAGAATTAGTTAGTTTTCCTTTGTAATGCTATCCTAAAGGATCCTTTTTTTTTAAGAGTAAGGCCAATCTTTGATTTTCCTTCCCGGATTTGCTACCAGGTCCTCCCCTCTCCCCTTCCCACACCAAAGGTCTCAAGACTTGACCATTTGGTTGCCCACTTTTTGGTTGTTATAGAAGAACTTATGCACCTAAATTGACCAATTTTGCGGTCAAGTTGAAGAATTGTAAATAATGTGTACATTTCTTATCAAAGTTTTCCTTATAGTTGGTTTATAGCATGTATGATGAAGTGAGGTCTGTATATGCCCAAAATCCTAGTAGCTGTTGTGGGAATGATTAGGTTCAAATGTTTAGTATTTGCAATAAGTACATGCAGAGTCCTAGTTGAAAGGTTTAATGTTTGAAAGAGAGAGTACATGCAGATAAGTATTTAGAAGTCTTCTTGTTGGTCAAGCATCTACAATATAACCTCTAAGCCTTTCCCTCCATTCAAGAATAGTGCAACTCCCAAGGCTTCTCCTCCATTCAAGACATAACTAGGCAAGAGTAAGTAACTTTCTTATCAGGAAATTGACCCCTTTAAAGGACAAAGAACAGAAGGGCAAATGTTGATCCTTCTCTTATGACGGGTAGTTCAGTTGGTGACAGTAAGGATACTTTTCTTGGTTGAACATGAGCAGCCAATAGAGGCCAGGTTCTATGCATCATATCCAATTAGAATGCAGATTTGGTGGTGTCCAAGGGTAAAAAAGTTGGACATCGTGGTGACAAATGATGATATATGTGATGGCAAAGTCACACATAAAGTCATGTAGCCAATTCATCAATAAACAGTGATTAAGGTTGACAATTAGAATAGTGGTGCATTATTCAAATTGCAAACTCCTAAGACTTTTTCTCCATTCAAGACAATTTGGCAAAGAGTAAATAAATTTCTTATCAGGAAACTGACTCCTTTAAGGACAAAGAACAGGATGGCAAATGCTGATCCTACTCTTTCATTGAGAAGTTCATCAGGTGACAAATTTAAGGATACTTTTCTTAGTTGAACATGAGCAGTTAATGGGGCCATGTTTAATACATCAAATCCAAATTGGAATGCATGTAGGGGGGAGCAACAAGTCGGTTCGGTCCAACTGAACCGAAATGATAAAAAACCGAATTGCCAAAAACTAAAAAAGATCCGTATTTGCACAAAACCGATACAAACTGAACAGAACCAAAACGGTTCGGTTGGGCCAATGGGCCTTACATAAGAGGCTAGGCTTAAAAATTAGGGCCCTATTCACAGTCAAAAAAATCTAATAAAAACGTCCATTAAAAAATTTAATTGAAATGTTTCCAATATATCCACTAAAGAAATTCCAGCCATTTTATGCTTCTAAATCTACACCTATCTCAAGATGTTTCATAGTTCGTAACCACATAACATAACCATCTTGACCTAGGCCATTTACAAAGTATCTCAAGAAATCCACAATTACAAAGCCTTTGATATTACAAACCCTCTAAAATTACAAAGATTATTACAATTTACAAACCCTCTCAAATTACATAACTCAAAGCTTTACAAGAAGAAATTATAGTCATTATACGTATTCAAACCAAGCCCCCGTATTGGCACCTATAAACCAATCTTCAAGGGTGAATTATAATCGTTATGTAACAATTGTACGGATGTCTTCCTTGAGGACCTCCCGGATTTTTTTTACCCCCTAATGCGTGACAACACAATTGATTTAGTCCCGGGAGCTTAGTCTTTATAACTTGTCCCACTATAGGATGAATCCTACAGAACATACAGAATTAAAGAGACAAGTTGATGGCAAGTTGATAAGCTGTTTAAGGAAGGCTTTATTAAAGAGAGCCTTAGTCCTTGGTATTGCATTATTAATGTCAAAAAGGATGGTCTTGGCGTATGTGTGTTGATAGCCGTGCAATAAATAAGATCACGGTGAAGTACCATTTTCCCATTTCTCGATTAGACGTCATGCTCGATATGATGACGGGAGCCACCATTTTTTTTAAAATCGGTTTGAAGAGTGGCTATTATCAAATTCTTAGTCGTCCCGGAGATGAATGGAAGACATCTTTAAGACGAAGAATGGTATATATGAATGTGTGATCGACCCTTTTGGTTAACTAATGCTTCTAGCACATTTATGAGAGTGATGGCATAAGTACTCCGACCTTTTATAGGAATTTTTTAGTTGTATACTTTGATGACATCTTAATCTACAGTCGATCTAAGGAGCAACACTTGGACCATTTGCGTCAAATCTGTGTCGTTTTAAGGAAAGAGCAATTGTATGCCAATCCCAAGAAATTCCCTTCCCTCACCAATAAGGTTATCTTCCTAGGGTTTGTAGTCTCTTCTGAAGGAGTCTTTTCCGACTCCGAGAAGATCCGTGCTATTGGAGAATTGCCCGAGCCCCGTAATATTAGAGATGTGAGGAGTTATGACGGACTTGCTACCTTTTATTGTCGATTTATTAAGGAATTTAGTATCATTATTGCCCCAATAACCGTTGTCTTAAAAAGGTGAATTTGAATGATCAAAATCTGTTGCTAAAGCTTTCAAGAAAATTAAACAGAGAATGGTGGAAGCTCCAGTCATGCGTCATTACGATTTCTCTAAAATCTTTGAAATAGTTTGTGATGCTTTTGGCATTGGTATAAGTAGTCTCAGGATGGACACCCAATTGCCTACTTAAGTAAAAAGTTGAATGATATTCCACCTATGATAAGGAATTCTGTACGATAATTTAGTCGCTACGCTGTTGACAACATTATTTGCTTCCTCAAGAATTTATTTTTTACAGAGACCATGAGGCCCTTTAATACATCAACTCCCAAAAGAAATTAAATGCGAGGCATGGTACATGAGTTGAGTTCCTTCAAGATTATACCTACACCCTTAAGAATAAGATGAGAGTTGAGAACAAAACTGCTGATGTGCTTAGTCTCCGTATGACACTCATTGTCGAAATGAGCGCATAGGTAGTTGGCTTTGAAAAGATAAAGCTGAGTACGAGTCGTGTCTTGATTTTGGTGAGATTTTTTATTTTGTTAGACAATGGCATGGCCAAGGTGTGAAAAGCGCTAGGCGCTAGGTTGGCGGGTACCCGCCGCCAAGTGCCTAGCCCGCCTAGGCGGCCACCTAGATTTAGGCGGTTAAAAAAATATAATTTTTTTTCCAAAAAACCTAATCAAAATTGCATAAAAAGTTCATAAAATCCCATAACATGCATAGTCGGTCGTGGGGGGACTAGGCGGGTGCCTAGGCAGGCATTGGGCGGATACCAACCGCCTAGCGCCTAGGCGCGGCCTAGGCGGCCTAGGCGGACGCCTTTTAGAACAGTGGGCATGACTCATGAGATAGATGGTTTCGTCCTCATAATGGTTACCTATTTTGACTTCGCAAGTTGTGTGTTTCCCGTAACTCTTTGAGAGACTTTCTCGTTTGGGAATTGTACACTGGCGGTCTCGTAGGTCATTTTGGGACAAGGCAAGACATTGAGGTTGTTGAGTATCGATTTTTGGCCAAGTTTGAAACGACACATTGTTAAACTTATTGGCCGATGTACACATGCCAATTAGGTAAACAACGAAAACAAAATACTGATCTCTATATGTCCCTGCCAGTGCCAAACTGTCCTTGGCAGGATGATTGCATGGATTTTATGCTAGGTCTTTCGAAGACGATTCAAAAACACTGACTCCATTTTTGTTATGGCGGATCAATTTTCAAAAATGGCCCACTTTATACCATGTCTGAAGACTTTCGATAAGAGTCGCAAAATTTTATTTTGACGGAGTCATTAGATACATGGCCTGCCTAAAACCATTGTATCTGATAGGAGTATAAAGTTCACTAGCTATTTTTTGAAAATCCTATGGCACCTAATGAACACTAAGCTTCAATTCTCTACTGCTTTTCATCCTCAAATTGATGGTCAGACCGAGGTTGTCAATTGAAGTTTAGGTAGTTTGTTAAGGACGCTCGTTGGCGAAAACTTAAGGGATTATGATCTACATTTGTCTACCGCTGAGTTTGCATACGACAATTCGGTAATAGATAATAGGCATGAGTCCAGCTTATATAGTATATGGGTACAAGCCTAGGCAACCTATAACTCTTGTTTTCATGGCACATTACCATAGAGTGTCAGAATCTGCATCTGCATCACATGTACACGATCTATGCAAGGAAATTAGCAAACAAATTGATCAAAGTAACGATAATTATAAAGCTCGAGCTGATCTAAACCGACAATATAAGGAATTTGATGTAGGAGATTATGTGATGGTCGGGATACGTCCGAAACGTTTTCCTTTGGAAACTTTCAAGAAGTTGCATGCTCGTGGTTTGCCCTTTTAAAATCTTGAGAAAAATTAATACTAATGCTTATGTTCTAATTTTTTCAGATCATTTTGGCATCAATCCTACTTTTAATATCGAAAATCTAGTAGCTTATAAAGGTCTACATTTTAGACTTGAAAATTCACTTGTTGATGAGCCTAATCCCGAGCACACTTTTGAGAGATCTTCCTTACTTCCACTTCCAAATATCCCATCTATAGCAGATGAATTAATAATATTTTAGATAATGAGACCATATCTACTATAGACGGTAGAACCCTACGATATTTTGTATGTTGGAAAGGAAGGCCTGATTCTGATGATACTTGGACTTGATCGAGATGAACACCAATGCATGGATCCCGACATCTTGGAGCAGTATGCGAGCGATAAAGACATATACTCGACATGGTCGAGTTCTTTTCCACCTGGGGAGAATGATGAGGACATCAGGATGCACATCAGTCACCCTTGGCGTTGGTATACGAGATGCAAAAGATGTGATATGATGAACACCACCACCAACCAGATTTGACTTTGATATGGGAATTTTAGTTTGTTTTATTTTATTTGGATAAGTTTTAGGCTTGTTAGTAACTATTTTTTAGTTGAATTTTACTCTTTTTTAGTCCTACATCGGGAGTAGGTAGTTTTCTTTTCAGTTGCTTTTCCTATATAATGGGTGCATGCCCATTGTAGAAAAGACAATTAAAAAAATATTGAAATATTAAATGCATAATTTTTGCTTTAGCAATTATTGGTGCGTTTGTTATGATTAAGATATGAAGTCCAATCCAACCTAGGTGCGGAGGGTGGACCCTTATATTCTCTCTTAAACAAAAATCAACTACCATAATCGTCCATAACCTGCCGAAACTACAACTGAACTCACCACTCACCATCGTCGGACCCTAGCCGTCGCTTGCCATCGTCGCTGTTGCCCATCTCCTTCACAACCAACATCAACCGGCGGTCGTGTTCCTCACAGGTGTCAGGTAATTAACCAGGCTTTGTTTCTCCAATTTATTAAATATTGTTAGGTAATATTAGTCTCTAAAAATCTCTAATATATAAATATTGAGAAAAGAGCAATTTTACTTGGAAACATATTAGACACGTAGGAACTCTAGGAATCCGTATCGTATTGGACACACATATTGGACACACCACAAACACTAAAAGAGACTTGGATACAACATTAGATATTGAATCTTTATTGCCATTCGTTGCCTAATTATGGATTTAGGTAACTATAGTGATGTCTTACCAATGAGAAACTCAATTTTTTTTTCTTACTCTGAGAACTCGACTTAGGCTAACATATGTTTTTGTAACTACATGTTTGTCTTAACCTACCTATTGCGCACCCCCAAATTTGAGTCTTGAGACTTCGAGGCCCCGCCTAGGCCTTTCACCTCGTCGTCTCATGGCGCCTTAAAAAGCTTGATTATATCCGGCCGTAGCCTTTCAATTGAAAGAGAAATGCTAGCAAATTGCAATTCTTTCTGACTTCGAGAATTGCAAGAAACAATGTTGTCAATGTCATTCATGTCGGTTGTCTAACCTCATAACAACATATCCGCCTTGTACCCACCATGATGCGCTACACTCTTACCCTTATAGCAACCATGATACGCTACACTCTCACCTTTATAGCGTGTGGGTTAACGTAGGCTAACATATGCACCTTCGTCCCAATTTATTATCCCAACATATGTCGGGTACATAGTGGCTGGCATGAACCATTCATAATAATGGTAACATTTGAGTTTTAGTTAGTTGCTACTAAATACATGGACTTTTTCACAATTGCAAGTTTTATCCTAAACTATTATCATCAACAACTTGCTACCTAAACTATTATAATTAACAACCGAATTTTGTTAACTTTTCTGGATTTGCGACTTTACCCTATGCCGATATGGTAGGATAGGGATGTTTGGTACGCGGAGTGTTATATAGTCGGGATCAAATTCTTTGGAATCGAAATTTGTATTCCCATGTTTGGTGTAATATATAGTATTCTCGTAAGTATATATAGATTCCGTTAATTTTTGTTGTTGACATTCTTGCTTTTCTGGATTTGCGACTTTACCCTATGTCGATATGGTAGGGTATCCCTAAGGGGACGTTTGGTACGCAGAGTGCTATATAGCCGGGATCAAATTCTTTGGAATAGAAATTTGTATTCCCATGTTTGGTGTAACATATAGTATTCTCGGAAGTATATATAGATTCTGTTAATTTTTGTTGTTGACATTCTTGCTTTATGTTAAGTCAAATTTATTAACTTTGTTTTTACAACTAAATCAAGCTACAATATATTTGGTTATGACATTTCACTATTACATAGGAGATCTGAGTTCGAGTCACATTGGATGCATTTTTATTTATATATTTTTAGATGTACTTTTATATTGTTTAGTTAGGCCTAAACTGCACACGAATGCAAGACGACTAGACACGAAAAGTCTGAACCGAAACCCGACACAAACTGACTGGACCCAACCCAACTTGGACCCGAACACGTCCCAACTTGAACTTGAATGTGACTCGACCCGACCCAGACCTAACCTGAACTGGACCCAAACCCGACTGGACCTAACATGGACCCGAATTCGACTGGACCTGGATCCAAACCCGACCAAACCCGAATTAAATCCGACCGGACCCGAACATGACTAACCCAAGAGCATACATTATTTATTCCCATAGGAAGCTATGTTTTACAAAGCTCGCCCAAGCGGCGCTTAAGCGACGCATAAGTGGTTTTGGAGACCTGGACGCCTCACTTAGGGAATTCTCGTCCCCAAAAATGGACCTCCGCTTAGGCGGCGGTTAACAGCGCCTCGCCTACTTCTTGGCGCTGGAAAAAGTGCCAGGTTTTTAAAAAACGAAAAAAATCACTTGACCATAGTATTTTGATGACTTTGTATTTTGATTATAGTATTTATATTGTGTCTTTGCTTGATTGATAATTGATATTGTTATTCATGCATATAATAATAGGATTGTATGGAAAATATATTAAAATTTATGTGTTTATAGAGTATTTTACATGTAGGTAGGTAAAAATGGGTAAAGTGCTAACTAAGCGCTTAGGTGCCGCTTAAGAGCCGCTTAAGCGAGGCGTCAGCTTTTTCGTCTTGCCTCGCCTCACACTTCATATAACATAGATAGGAAGATAGAAATACCCACCATTTTTGGTAGGAATAACTTTCGCAAATTTGTGGGAAACTAGAATTCTCGAGAATTAAATATACCCGAGATTTTTTATAATGTGAAAGAAAACATAGTAATCTTTACGCATCCTTATATTTTCGAGAATAAAAAAATTCCCTCGTACCAAACACACCATAAGAACTACAAGAAGGTCATTATTGTTAATGACGTAGGGACAACAAGTTGCAAATTGAGAGGGCATCACTTGGCGTGACGGTAAGTCTTGTCGCTTGCATCCTGGAGGATGTTTGTTCAAGTCATCGAGATAGCATCGCCATATACAAGGGGGTAGGGTCACGTACATCTTGACTCTCCCTAGCCCTCAATAAGCGAAAGCCTCGTGGCAGTTGACACCCTTTTTACCCTAATATTTTAGGGTAATTATAATAGTTTAGGATGGTAATTTGCAATCGGGGAAGTTCAGTGTAAAATTAGTCTTGATTTTATTTAACTTTTGTTTATATCCAATAAGCCCACTAAGACGATATTGCTTGGCGTAATTGTAAGGCTTCTTGCTTGAATCTTGGAGGATGTTGGTTCGACTTGTGGTAACTGTCTCATATATATATATATATATATATATATAAGGCAATGCACATCTTTACTAAATTCCACAATAAGTTTATTTTAAAAGGTCATTTCTATGTTTTCTTATAGGAAGTGTGGCTAGGGTGGGTTGCCGACTAGTGGATTTGGCTTCCCATTTCACAATATTAAAATTTAATCACAAACTAAATATAATGGTTCACAATTGAACTAATGAGATTAAAAACATAAAAGTTCAAAAGTTCAAAGGATAAAATTAAAATATTTACCATTAGTACATCCAATAATTCCAAAAGCCCAACTCCACACGTAAATATTGCAAAGCATCCCTGCTTTCCATATATTACACAACTGACTTTTATCATGTATAAATAACACAATAAATTACTGCTTATTCAGTTTATAATTAGTTACCAATTCCAAACTAAAAGTGAATCGGATACTGGAATAATCCAAATCCAAAAACAAACCATGACTAAGAAAAACAAACCAAATAGGCTAATTTGGTTCAGTTTGCAGTTTAAAACCAAATAGTGACACCCCTAGCTTCCACCTTAACAATTTGCTGGATTCTACTAAGGTCATCATCGTCATCATCCAAACCTTCTCCCTCTCTTATTAGAACGTGGTCGACTATAAAGCATAAGAAAGCTCCGTACAAGATTTGGTTAAGTTTTATGACGATTGACATCAACCCTCGATGTTAGTTCCAAATTCGTAGCCAAGGTAGCGATGAGCATGAGAGGGGTCATCCATAAACTTAGGAGGCCAGTTGGTAGGTAGGTATAGAGGAAGGCACAAGACGAGGTGTTGGCCCCCTCGTGGTGGGGCGTAAGTTCCAAGACGTGGGGTGTAAGATTTTTGGTATACAAATTTTATATCTAAAAATTATAACGTATTTAAAAATGATGAAATGAAAATCATGTAATAAAACATAAGCTAAGTGAATGATCCAAATTCCAAAGGGCAATCATCATCAAACATATTACCATTGTCAAAGAGTCATAAGGCTCTAATACTTGAACACAACATTAATCTCTGTTATGGAGCCAAAGAAAAAAACATGAAATAAGCATAGGAAGAAATAAGTGAAAAAGTATTTTATTTAATGGGATCGAGTACGGTACATATGAAAAAACAGAAAATTAGAGAAACAAAAAAGCATAGGAAGGAATACTGAAAAACATAACGAGAAAAAAAGGGATTAGAACAGTACCTTGTTCTCGCGGTATGGAGGGGCTCAAGGTCTGGATCTAGCAGAAATTAGGGGTGGTTGAACTCGGGAAAGGCAACAGCGTCGCAAGGGGGAAGATGTGCTCTGGAGGCGAGAGGGAAGAAGGATGTCAAGAGGGGGATGGGCTCTGAAAACTCTCTGAAGACGCAAATTAGGGTTTGAGTGAGAAGTGTGCTGTGGGCCTTCCAATTTTTAACTAGATACGAGAAAGAAAGAAGCATATATTACATTATTACCTGTTGGGCGCAAGTCTCACACAGCAGGGGGTAAAAACCTTTGCCCCGACTAAAAACCCTACACCCCGACTTAAAAACCTATACCTCACAGGACTTGCGTACAAATTTTGATGTGCTGGGACTTTTTTTGAACGCCTTTGTCCGACTTGCCTCGTTCATTAATGTTTTCTTAAAAATTGGGTGGGCCTATCTTTTTTATTGCAGTTTAAGGTCATGCAACCTTGCACTGTCCAAGTTCCTTAGACTATAAAGAATGTAAATGAAGAGTTAAGATGATGCAATTTACTATAGGCAATTGCATTCATCTCTATGACACATTACGCCAAAGAGTGAAGGAATGACCATCCCAATTGAAGTCTACGAAGTTGCAAACAATAGTTACCTTTTGAGGGATATTAGTCGGTGTTTCTTCATTTAAAGAGTTGAACTATGTAACACAGTCATTGTGATAACAAGATCACAAAACTTGTCCCATACTGCAAAGGCGAGTACCAGTATAACATACACCGGGTTTACAAGGAATGCATGCTACATTGTGCTTCTTGTATCTTAGATTAAGTAGAAATTGATAGGAGACATCCGTATCATCAGGCAACACCTAATTCTAAAAGGTTATCGAAAAACCAGAAATGGCAGTTGGAGCCTTGGAGGAAGGATGCTTTGAAACTAGGCTGCTGTGGTGCTCTTCGTGAATGGAAAAATATGCCATGTAGGAAAGTATTAGGATCTCTTACGAAGATTTCCATCAATTTGACTGCTGGACAAGGTCAAACTAACAAGGGCTGTTGGGTTGTGTGGGTTGGTATTTTCTATATTTCCAATTCGCGCACTGAGTGAGTTGTAGAAAGAAGGATCACTCTTCGCTAGTATCTTTTCCTAGTAGGGTAGTTAGAAAAGTAACCAGAGACATGCCTGTATTTGATTTTGGCAGATAAAGCACATTTGCAAATTCCAGACCTCTCTAAATATTTGCACTAGTTTGTGGTCGAACTGTAGCTTTCGGATGCAGACCCACAGTTAAAACTGGTACTGCTAGGTTCGTAGTTGTAGCTTCCGAGTCCAGGGATCAATAGATTTAACTGTCAGAATCCTTCTGCATAATTTCTTCTCTTTGCCTATTTATCTTCATTCATATTCTATCACTTTGTTGTAAAAAGCTACTTTCTTTTGGTTATTTTCTTTCATCTTCTCATATTTTTTCTCATCCACCAGGGGGCTATAAGGTTTTGTGTAGGACATTTGATTTTATTGTGAGTTAATCTAGCTTTTGTTATGCATTATAATAATAAGATATAAGAGGGTTTTGGATTTGGTTTAGTAAAGGATTTAAATTACAACAAATAATAGCTAAAGAAGTATTAATAATACTGAATTTTGTCACGAAAGAAAAGTTTTGGGTTGTCTTTAGTAAATAATTTAAATTGCAATAAATGATAGAAATGACAACAAATTTTGTGAGGTTTCATTAAAAGACATGTTGGAAATTTTTCACTGGGAATTGGATCAGCAGAAGTTTGATTTAATAACTATTGCGACATTCCCAGTAACTTGATCATGGAGGATGTAGCAGGTTGACTATTAAGAACCAAAAATATTATGCTCTAATTTCTCAATGATATGATGGAGCTTGCTAGCCTATGGGCATGCTCCAAAAATAAACATGTAGCTTGCTGATTAAGGATGCTGATTAACAGAAGAGGAACAGAGACTAGCTGGTGCGAGGTTCTCTGTTTTGAAACTTACAATGGTTAATGAATTATCCCATAAATTCTGTGACCTTTTACATGGCTCTATAAATTGGAGGACCAGTTTCTTGTAATCCGGAGTTCTAGAGAATGTTAGGTACACACTGCCTACATTTATCTCAGCTGAACGCCAACTTGCTTTCTAAGAGGCTATTAAAGATCCTTTTACGATGGTTTCCAACATGTGAGGGACTTGGTGGTGTTGAATGGGAGGTCAATTAGGAGGCCCACTTTATTTGGCATAGTTATCAGACCTGGACCAGACATCGACACCCAGTCGGGTCATCAAGTCACTGTCCGGTGTAGAAGTATAGAAAATCTACACCATGCGTCTCAGTGACCCAGCTCCATGCGTCTCAGTGACCCAGCTTCACGTGCTTCAGTGTCCTCGCTTTATGCACCAACCATCCAATAAGTTTCATATGCCCGCAGTGCCATGCGCCACTACGCATCTTAGTGTTTCATGTGTCCGCAGTGCCATGTGCCACTATGCATCTCAGTATACACCAGCAGTGTCAAGCGCCACTACCCCTTCAAGTGCTTTTCATGCGCCAAGTGGAAGTATTCCCAAGGTAGAGTCACAGCTATCCAAATAAGGGCATGACACGTGTCACGAGTATTATGGACGACAATAACCCTAGATCTCGGCTTGACACGTGGCAGTCTTAACGCTGTATGCGCCTGCAGTGTCATGCGCCAACATGCAGCCCTCGTACATGCGCCTATGTAAAGCCTTCCTGAGGCTATAAATAGTGGACGTCTCCCACATACAAGTAGCAGCCATATCTACACGTAAAAGAAACGTAGCTGCAACGTCCACACGTGAAAGAGGAGAAGACAGAAGCGTCGCTAGAAGCGTCGTCAACCTCCTTGGTCCCAGATCATCAACAGAGTAAAAGATCCGCTGCAGTGCTCGATCTCCACCGTCACACTTGTGTAGATGTTTCTTTTTGTACTTAGATCCTCTTGTATAGAGACTCTCTTGTATTCTTTGTAAGAGTTGTATACCCTCCACCCTAAGCCCCTATTTTTGCGATGTCGACAAAAATGAAGACTTGTTTTTGCGATGTCGACAAAATGAAGACTGTTAGGGAAGAGCTTCTCCTCCAACGAGAAGCTGGTGACGCAATCCGAGGTGACAAAGTTAGGTTCGACTCAGAGGATGTGGGTCGTTCGTTTCGACCAACGGACATTTAAAGATATGCTGGACAAGCCGAGCTCTCCAATGAGGCCCGTACGACCTCGCAAGACTCGCAGAAATCGGGACGTTAGTGCCGCTGTGCCAAGCCCGAAGTTGGTATCCGATGCATCGTCAACCCACACCGCAGTTGCACCAGCAGTTGACCTGTACTCCGTCGACAAGACGAGTCTCTTGCCGAGGCCAGCACGAACTCAAAAAATTAGAAGGATGTGGGTTACTAAGGCCACTGTGCTGAACCCCGAATTTGCTCCAGAAGTGCCGCTAACCTTCGCCGCAGGTGCACATAAGGTTGGGCGCATCCTGTCTTTGTCTCTGAAGCTGCGCTCGAGAAGAGCGGTGCCAAGTCCCACGATGCGCACGCGCAGCAAAGGATGCGCTGATCACTGGCACATAGAACCTCCTCAAAGCAAGGCTGCTGCTAACAAGAGCTCGTGTATCCCTAACCTGGATTCCCTGTACTATGCGCCCAAGGACGCTGGCGCAAGAAAACCCAAAATATTTCGAGCTATGCGTGCTCGAGGGGCTGCGCCGTCAGCTCTCCAAAAGCATGCGCCGTTGCTTGTGACGCACTGCTAATGGAAGACTCTATAGGGCAGACCCAGGTGCTCATGCACCGGAAGTGGGTCGACCCTTAGAGCCTTCTCGAACCTACTTGGATGCTGTAGTTGCACCTAAACCAAGTCGGAGAACAAATATTGAGATGACAGACCCATGCGTTCAGTCTATCTGTGCGCATGTATTGGGTCCATCTCGCCTTAAGTCTTCCATCAATGATCCAGTTGCAGTTTCTGCGGAAGAACTGGGTCAGGGAGCAAATATACCACTCTCGCCTCCATGCACAAAGCTCGTCCGAGCGCATGAAATAGGGGCGAAAGTGAAGCTTCCATCGTCTGATTTACGCAACGCGATTAGTCACAAGCGTAAGACGAGAGGCGACCTTTGCACATGATGTATCCTCTGGCAGACACACTTGTGCCAATATCATCACCAATATCATCATCAACTGTTGTTGCTCCAAAGCACCAGTTCTTGCAGCCAGACAATCGATGTTCCAACGGCTACAACCCGCGACGCCAACCCGACAACGTCTCCGGAAACCTCTACATGACGAGGAGGAACTGCCTATAGGCTCGTGTTGCTCAACATGGAGGTCTTCTCCCGTGAAGATCTCAAATAAATGTCAGCTTAATCTAAAGGCATTGGTTAGCACACCTCGAAGCCGTCCGAGGAATAGCAAGCAAGTACCCACATTGGGGGTATATCAAGGTACACACTCGAGAACAAGGGCTGGGGGTAGCCATGCCTTCCCAAATTAAGCTTCAGCCAGAGCTGGGGGTAGCAGTCCCTCGGTGTTCTAGCTGGGGGTAGCCGTACACTCCAGTATGAGCCCACAACTGAAACTGGGGTGGCAATCCCTCCAATAATGAAAGTGATGCGACACTACCCACTCTCCCTGAGGATAGTGATACTCGGACATCAGAGGCAGAAAGTGAATCCTCTACATTCCCGTTCGTCTCCTCCCACTTAATGCCAGTGTACATGGCAGGAGACGAACATGGCGTCGAATCCAGCAACCAACGTCTCTAGACACTCGAAGCCATGATGCAGGCTTTGAGTACTTCGATGCAGACTCTGATTCACACAATGCTGGAGCTCAGAAAAAGTATCTCCACAAGCGTCGGGACGAACAAACGAGGAACCCGATGCGCCTATCCGACTCCTCGAGTTGCAGGAAGTAATACAACACCTCGATCCTCTGCTCCCCTTTGGGCATACAATATCTAGGAGACTCTCAAGGACCTGCGTATCCGCATCGATGCTCGAGACAACCAGGACAGGCTCCAGAAGCTCGGGATCCGGCAACTCTATCCTCCTGAATGGGACAACGTGGTATACCCTCCCAAGTATAAGCCATTATCTATGGCTTCATTTGACGGAAAGACCTCACCTCGTCAGTACATGCGATACTTCCAGTCGACCACATATCATTTACCTCGGGATGACGCCTTACTCACCAACTTGTTCGTTGGGGCCCTATCCGGCGTCGCCTTTGAGTGGTTCTGTAGCCTCCCAGACAAATGTATCTCCTCCTTCGAGGATCTGAACTTTTTGTTCCTCACATGGTTCTATGAAGGAGGAATGGACATGACCATGTCCTCCCTGATGGATATCACCCAAGGGGAAAGAGAACTCGCACGAAATTACGTCGAGCGTTTTCGATAGGCGGCATTGAAACTACCTCCGGGCATTCCTGAATCCACGCTGATGGACACATGCCGAAAGAATCTTCTACCAGCAATAAGACTCTGGACGGTGTCTTACCCATTCAATGACTGGACGACATTTATCGTAAGTGCTGCTGCTGCAGAGAATAGCGCGAAAGACGTCCGCTTATTGGGATTCCAAGCTACCAACACTGAAGACAAGGGAAAGCGTCCTTTCACAGCCGCCATTAATCGCGACGGTAAAGGAAAGCAGGCCCTAACGATCAACTTGTCAGAAAGACCGACCTCACCTGTCACTAAGCCAACAGAGCCATCTTTCCTTTACATGAGACCTATTCCTTTAATGACGATGATGTCATGGAGCTCTTCGAAGTGTTGATGAAGGATACCAAGCTCAAGCTACCTGACAGCAGGCGTCCCAACAAGGCAGGCAATGTCGACAATCTTAAGTACTGCCACTACCATCGATATGTCCACCATGCCACACGTGACTGTTACATATTAAAAAGGCAGACACAACGATTAATTGACTCCAAAGCTCTCTTTGGATTATGAAGACAAGACGTTCACTGCAAATATGGTCTCTCCAGTTCGGCACTTTCCGGACAATTGAAGTCCGAGACGATGTTATTCCCTTAGAAGAGATACCCCATCTTCTCAATAAGAGTTTATCTTTAAATAAAAGATATTACTTCTACCCCTAGAGGGACATGAGAGGACAATGTCTACAGTTAGCATCCTCCTAAGCATATTATCTCTATGTACCGTTCGTAGTAAGCGGACAAATCTGTTATCCGTACTCGGGAGTCCCGAGTACGCGATGGGTAACGGATCCTCAAATTTTTTTTTCTGAAGACAAATGGTTCACGTCCATATTACCTCTGAACTATGAGTCATCCTCCCCGCCAAAAGAAGACAATCACGTCCATATTATCTTTGACTCGTCTCTTTTAGTGTTATCCCCACAAAAAAAAAAATTCATACAAAGGGAGTAGTTCATGTCCATATCATCTCTGAACTACGAGCTGTCCAAGAAAGCAGTCACGTCCATATTACCTCTGACTCGTTTTTCTTCTCTTTCTCCACATAAAACTCCGCCATGACCGTGCTCAGCTATAAACATATTTGCTTGACTCTCGTTTCTACACCAAAGTATTTCCACCATCGCAGATGATGTCTCTACCGGACCTCCTTAATGAAGCCAATTTAAACCTATCACGTCCATATTACCTTTGTAGGGCTTAACGTTATCGTCGTTATGATGTTATACTACGTCCATATTACCTCTAGCATAATACTTCCAAGATAGCCACAGCAACAAGAAAAGTTCCAAACATGAAAGAAGGAATTTTTTTTATTAATATTCAAGATCATGAGTACATATGAAAGTATATTATATTAAAAGATTTTCATTAATATTCAAGATCATGGGTATATGTGAAAAGGAGACCCCTATGTGTTGTTTCTGGTACCAACACGTGTGAAGCCGACAGCTCAACGCATTCTGGGTCATCACTTCAACAAGACTCCTCAGTGCAAGCCACAGAACGAGAAAAGAGTCCATACTGATGGATAGCAAGGGAGCTTGTAACTCAGAGCTGAGCCGCTGCAGACCCAACCCTGTCATAAGAAATGATGCGACTAGGAATCCCTGTTGGGATAACTAACCCCGCCGCTGTCACTCAGATGGACCGTCAGGACTCGACCCGAGATCCAGCCAACACATCCTGGCCGTATACGTAGGGAAACTACAGTGAGCTAGGTTGGAAGATCGCGGACAATCCTCCGGGTAATGTGTTTGTTCGCCACGCACAACGGTGACTATGATATCCTTTCAGGCTCCATCATAACCAGAGCAATCCAAGACCGTTCCTGCACAAACGGGCATACCAAAGTCAGAATGATTGCAAAACTATACAAAAGCGTGCATCAGAGTCATACGCCGTTCAACGGACCAACTACTAAATGCGCTCGGGAAAGCTGCGCATAGCCGTCAAGTCTCGCAAGACAGGCGCAGCGACGCCACAGTGCAAAGGTGACCTTCGCCATGAATGGGCGAATATGCCTTTACAACGTGGTTGCGCATCAGTTCTAGGCGCATGCTTCAGATGCGTGTCCGGAGACAGCCTCACCTATGCTACCAAGATAAAATCTCCGCTGTCAGCGCATCCTCGGGACGAAACTCTTCAGCAACGACCATGCATGTCAGGCCCAGCAGTTCAGACAGTGGCAATAACGGTATAAACGCGCAATGCCAAGAAAGTGTCCAAAGTGACCAAAGAAGGAAGAAAGAAGAGTACAAGTCCTACTCCTCACCTTCGTCGATGATCGAAGCGTGGTTGACCATCAGAGGGAGATGGTCGACGAACCGCTCGACCGACTTTCCCGTGCCCAACTTCAACAGGGACATTGTGAGAGAAAGAGACTATTCTCTTTCTCCCTAGCCGTCCATTTATAGCAAGGAAGCCATTAATGGTTCACTAATTGTTGGGCACTGAAACCGCGAGATGAATCTAGCAGTCAACGGAAGAATCTACGCCTTGGCCGGATGTGCCCAGAAGTCCTATGCTCCAAGTAGCCAGCTGCGCCTGGCTAAGTAACTTTCTTCATGCGTCCGACAGTCAAATGCGCCAAACAACTTACTGCGCCAGGAAACGCACTCCGTTGTGCCAAACATAAAGGGGATTCACATGTGTGCCAAAGTGGTTTATGTCCCTGTATCCTCCATGCTTCTGTTCAAAGTATTCCGAACTTTAAAACTTACAAAGTTTAAGTTCAAAAATTTTGAAGGGGTCTTGTAGAAGCATGGAAAATCTACTCCATGTGCCTCAGTGACCAAACTCCATGCGCCTCAGTGACCTAGCTCCATGCGCCTTATATGGGTCCTGCTTCATGTGCTTAAGTGTCCTCGCTCTATGCACCAACCATCCAAGAAGTGTCTCATGTGCCCGTAGTGCCATGCGCCACTACGCATCTTAGTGTCTCATGTGTCCGCAGTACCATGTGCCACTATGCATCTCAGTATGTGCCTGCAGTGTTATGCACCGCTACCCCTTAAAGTGCTCTTCAGCGTCAAGTGGAAGTATTCCCAAGGTGCAGTCACAACTATCCAAATAAGGGTATGACACGTGTCATGAGTATTACGGGCGACAGCAACCCCAGATATCGGCTTGACACGTGGCAGTCTTGACGCTGTATGTGCCTGCAGTGCCATGCGCCAACATGCAGCCCGCGTACATGCGCCTATGTAAAGCCTTCCTAAGGTTATAAATAGTGGGCGTCTCCTACATGCAAGCAGCAACCGTATCTACACGTAAAAGAGACGTAGAGGCAGCGTCCACACGTGAAAGAGGAGGAGAAGAAGACAGAAGCGCCGCTAGAAGCCTCGTCAACCTCTTTAGCCCCGGATCGTCAATGGAGTAAAGGAGTCGCTGCAGTGCTTGATCTTCACCGTCACATTTGTCTAAATCTTTCTTTTTGTACTTAGATCCTCTTATATAGGGGATCTCTTGTACTCTTTGTCAATTCGTAATAAATAAGAGTTTTACACCTTCCATCCTAAAATCCTATTTTTGCGATGTCGACATCTGGCTGGCGGGTCGACGGTCGTACCGGATATATAATTAAATTAATTAAGAAATGTGTGTGTGTCTGCACACATGAAGTAGTGAACACTAAAGGAGTACAAGAGTGCTTGGGTTCATCTAGAATGTAGTTTCCACATATTGAATTTTAGGTGACCATTCTCAAGAAAATAATTCTTTTTTTTAAAATTTAATTAAGAAAAGTAATAGGTAATGAAAACCTCCACAAAGTAGGGGTAATAAATAATAATGGTTCAAAAGTGATATGGAATAAAGTGACTGAACCTAAATTTAATTCCATAATTAGTAAGTACTAATCTATGCTACTATATAATGTGAAAAGTTGAGATTTACCGTTGAACTTTTCTTTCCAAATATATCCTTGCATATGTTTACTAGTTAAATTATTCATTAAAGTTAATAGGGGCAGCTAGGTAATTACGAGCGTTGTCATATGGTCTTCCTAAATAGTCTTGCATGCATGTATATAATAATATATATAATAAATTTAGAATAATTAAGATGATTGTCTTTTAGTCTTCCTAAGTAGTCTTAATAAAGATATTAAATAACTACAACAATATTTTTGTCTTCCTAATAATAATCTATAAAGTACGAGCACGTGCATATATACTAGTTAATAATAATAAAACTTCTATAGTGCACTAATTGAAGATTCCAAAATGGGCAACCATGCTTTAAATTTCTTATTTCAGCCATGCAACACCAATATTAGCCCCATATCGATTGGGAATTGTAAGGGATGGAATCATGGAAGAGCATCCACTATAAGTAGTCGAGAGGTCTTTTCCTACTAATGAGATATGTTGGGTTTTTCATCCTTTTGGAGTCCTAGCCCAAGCCCAAGCCCAAGCCCGGCCGGTATTTATAACAAGCGGGTTGTACATATTTACAAAACCCGTCAGGTTAACCGGTTTTTGAGTGGGTGAGCGAGAAATCAGTTTGACTGTGAACTCGGACTGGAATAGCTATTGGGTAACTGGTTTTCCGGTCTGACGGCCTGTCTGGTCCAGATTTGATAACTGTGCTATTTGGTGACTTGTCAGATATAGCGCTAACACTCCAAAATCTACATCAGGTCCATGTCTGTTAGTGTGTCACCATGTCTCTATTGTGCTGGTGGTTGTGATGGAATAAATCTTCCTCTTATCTGTTGCGGGTCGAGGGCTTCCTCCTTGTCAATTGACATAAATAGGCGGTTTGGAAAAATTCCAGTTTGGCTCTAGAACTCAGAGTAGTACAATAGTAGCGGAATTGCAAATCTGGTTTAGTACAAATGGATTTTAGTTCATATCAGAAGATCAACCATTGGATTTAGGTAAGTTTGAAACCATTTCTATATGGCATTTTGTGAACCGGAATTCTGGTTTGTTACAACCAGAATTTGGTATGCTTGGTCCAGGTCTATATATATATATATATATATATATATATATATATATATATATATATATATAATGTTTGTTTAGGGTTCCATGAATAGCCCTAGTTGTTTATTGTCTCCTTTTCCCTGTTCTTCACCTTTCATCAATATTGCATGAATGCTCCTCGACAGGACCGTCTGCATATCCGAATCTGACACTTATTAGACATGATAATTCCCTCAACACTCTTCTCGGCTATGACTTACCCATGTCTAGGCTCCAAGTGGACCCAGAACATAGTTGAAAGTGATTTGGCATGATCATGACTCACGAGGGCCAAGAATAGTTTAGATAAGCATAAGTAACATTTCCTTATAGTTAGTTCTCTCTAGAACTTTCTGGAACATAGTTATTATCCTAAACATGCTTAAATACAACTATTGTCATGATCTAATTCATAATTGTATAGAATATGCATATAAGTATGTTTTTATGTATTTATATAACAATATCAATGCTGCACCAATATCCCAAAAATATCTAAAAATGCCATTTTGAATCGGTATCGTGTCCATGTTCGAATCCATGTCCTTGCCCATGCAATCTAGGCTCACAGTATTTAGATTGCGTCGTTCAACTCAATCTAGGTTTTGAGAACCCTACATTTTGTTTTCTTTTGTGGATCTACTCTATGACTTGGTATGTGGGATCTAATGGTGCCTTGATGATCGACGACTTAGAAGCCAGAAGCGGAAGCATGGACGGAAGCGGGGGTGGGAGCGGGAAAGCACGACTACTTAGAAGAGTCTAAAGTTGGGAGGGTGATAGGAGCGTGCGATAATAAATTTTTTATGTTTATTAATTATTGTTATCAAAACTTATAAATATCTTAATATTTATTAGAATTTATAAAGATCAGTTCAAAGTTACAGAAAGATCATTTGCATGTTGATTTTTTATGATGTCAAGGTAAGTAATCTTTAGTTTCTTGGTACTTTGATAAGCGTGTATTAAATTTTTTCGAACTTTCTTCCCAAAATTTATGTCATCTTTTAAAATTATGGTCATATTATAGGAAGTGCTCATGTCTCCGGGGAAACGCTCTCCTGTCACCGGAGAAACGAGCGTCTGTCATCGGAGAAACGAACTCCCAAGTAAGAACCGCCGAATCGAGGTTCTTACTGACCTCCTAGGAGTTTCTAGCTTCTAACTTTGACGGTATATATTATCGTTCATATTTGCTTGCTCCTCAAATAGACCTCACTCAACTAGATAATATCATCAATAATAATAAAATATGGGTATCTTGTAACTTTTGAATCCATCAGTTACCAAAAGTATGATTTAAAACAAAACTAAAAAAAAAAACTCAAAATACAATGAATTTGCTTGAAGTCGGAAAAATTTAGCCTTGCCCTTTCTTATAATAGCTTTTTGGTGGGTAACTAATGATTGAAGGTAAGACTTAAAGTATGGTTGCCATGTTTACTTATTTTGCTGCAATTGACACTAATTAAATGCTGGACTGTGACCTTTTTGTCTTTTTTGTTTGCCCATTTTGTTTTGTTTGTTGGTTACTGGGATATAACATCTAAGTTATATTATCAGGTTGCTTAAAGCTAGTGAATCTATAACTGAACTTAATTTTTTCTATATGCTGCAGCTTTAAAAGTGAGGGATAATGGTCCTGCTCAGAAGGATGAGCTGGTTGAAATTGATTCCTCCGACTCTGAATCTGATGGTATGCATCATATGCCACACACACACACATGCATACCTGTGAGTGTGTACGCACATTAAGCTGTTCAGCTTCAACTTATCCTGCCACCCTTGATATTGCAATTACTTTATTGTTGCTGTTGATTTGAATTAGTTGATATCTCTCATAGATAACAAACAAAACAACTGCCTTCATGGGCGATTGAGGATTTTTGGGTTGTCATAAGGAGTGTGGAGTTGGGTTCAAAACTGTATGTTGATGAACTCAATAGTTCATCCCAATTGTGAGCCAGAACCGGCACAATTCAAAACCATGCACTATCATTTTCATAGTGTAGTGACGTTTCAAAATTCTCTATGAAGAAAGTGTTTAGAATACTGTTAGTATATCCTTAATTTTGTCTATTGAACTATATAATTTCATCCATATGTTTGATATAATTAACTGATTATGATTTGGAACATCTGTCAGCTAGGAACCTCAAACTAATCTAATCCACTCCTACAACTGTTAAGCCAAATTCATTAATGAAGGAAGATTACAACCTTTAATCTGAGGAAGCATCCAACACTTTGACTATTTTCATATATCTACCAGTAGTGCTATGTTTTACTCTTTACATTGCGAAGTAGGGAATCAAGATTTATACATATTAACATGCAAAATCAGATTTCACCAACTAACTAGTTAACATCGTGAAACGTGAAACATGTCATTATCTGGCATTGGCATAAGTTACATATTCTTTTCACAATTTGTAACTATCTTTCCATGAATTTGTAGCTGACATGAATTCGTGCATAAGATTTCCACATTGACTAGTTAATTCATTAGCAACATGTACAAACATCAGTCGAACTGTTAGATATTAGAAGTAATGGTACATAATAATCAGAAAGCGAATGGACATTGTATTGATTCATTACATCAGAAAGTTGAGACATATTTAAAGTTGGAATCCTGAATTTTCTAAACCTTCACAATTTAGATTTCCAAGTTTGAATCACTCTCCAAATAAAAGTCAGTGTTGTGTCTCTCTGTAGGAACAAAACTGCAGAGGCTCTATTTTACAATTTATGTTCAATACTGGCACTCAAATGTGCAATGCATCCTAATTTATTAGGATAGCAGTCTGAGTGGATTCAATAAATACTAAAACTTGTGAGTGGATCGGTTGTAATTATTTCTAATGCAAGGAACTGAAACCTGTATGAAGATATGCAACTGGTACATAAAGATGGTAATAAGAACCAAAACTCCACAAAAGGAAATCCTAACTAAAGCATGTACATATGAGACTCAACCGAAGAAACATCCATAACCATAAAAATTAAAAAACCAAGCTCAAGATCAAAATTTGTGAATTCCAGCAGCACACAGGACATCAATGAAAAATATGCATAATAATAAAGATGGAAGTTGTAGAGTCTATTTTACATCTTGATTATCATATTACCCCTTCTAATAATACCCAAAAGCAGAATAAACCCAACAGAAGACAACACTAGATACTAATTATACTAAGTCACCGACTTAAGTACGTTAAATGCAAGTGCATCACTTAGTGTTGTCGCTTTGAAGATCCCTAAACAAATTATACTCAAAGATTCCGTATATTGTTCCTTGACTTTTTTTTCTACCTTTTGTTAGTTCTTGTTAGAAGGAAAAATGAAACTCCACCAGAAGGAATTAATAAGGCATCAAAAGATGCACCAAAATCTGGCAAGAAGGCCTCACTTGAAAGCCAGAGGACGTCTTCCTCTGAGACCCCTGCCTCAAAAGGTTTGATACGTCTTTTTACGTTTTCTCTAAATATATTTCGTTTACACTTGTATTGCTGACGCATTTGATTCTTTTACTGATGGGTTGGCTTCATTTACTTCATTTTTAGGTTGTTCCTGAAACATTTTCTTTTCATGTTTCATTTTCAGGGGGTTGGGGCAAAGGAGGAAAACCTAACAATTCAGGGAAAGCTGGTGGAAAGGGCAGCCTTCCCCAGGCATCAGTTCTAAAGCCTCCTGTAACAGAAGTAGAGCTGAAACTTGAGATGGGTTAGTTCTTATTCATTTATTTTTTTGTCATCTAAATTTTAGTATCCTGCTTACTCTATATGTAGCATTTAGCATGCATAGTAGTTTTAGAAAGAATCTTGAGCATTGGCTGCACATTGATGGCTGACTTGCACTAATACACAGTTGTAACCTGGTCAGAAAACAATTTCATCCCTTTAACTTGGAGAATTGGGCTATTACATAAAGGGTGAAAATATATGAAAGCTTTGAGGATGCAATTTCTTATCAGCTTTTCCCAGTGGTCTCCCTTGCATTTGTCACGTGTTTGACTACAATATGCCTCCATTTTGGATGGAGACTTCATACTGAAGGGGACTAACCTTATTTGCATTTCTCAATGTGTTGATTATGATGCATGAAATTAAACCAGTTAATCATGCCAATAACCAAACTGATTAATGTTTAAGATGACACTTATGAGTATATTACCCCTTCAGCAAATGTGCAAACTCTATTTTGACAAGACACTTTGGACCTTTTTTCTGGTCTGACAAAGTCTTCCCTCTACTATTTATTTTTGAATTCTTGGTTTGGTTAAATAATTTGAAGAGTCCTTTCCTTCTAGAGAGAATCCCATTTCCTCTTTCTTCTAGGGTCATCACTATACTATACCCTTTTAACTTGTTAATAAAAATAAAGTGTGGTTTTCTCCTTTGCTGACCATTCTTTGAACTTTGCTGTTATATGAATGGGATAGAAATTGTTCAGTTCTGATACAAGGCGATATATGGTACATGCATTAACCAGATGCATACATCATCATCTGGTGGTGTGCCGCATACATCATCATCTGGTGGTGTGCTGCTCAGGGAAGTGAATATTACAATGTAAAGTATGAATTCTCTACAAGGAGATGTATTTCTATGTGTCGTTTGTATGCTGTCATTCACTTATTCTCCTATTCTTATTCATATAATTCTCCTATTCTATCATTCATATATGCTAAAACACACAACTCAAAAAATGAGCCCTGTCGTTTGTCTCTTCAAAATCATATCTTCTAAAACTGGTATTCACACATTTAGCCAACTTAGTGTAGTGTTTTTCTTTGTCAATTTTCGTAGATGGTTGGTACGTGATACCATACTTGGTCTGCTGGTTTTCTTTTTGCATGTCTTATATATTTTTTTGTAAGATAGTCTTGTATCTCTCTTTCAAAACCATATCTCGTATAATACTATGGGGATTTCAATCCTCCTTGTATAAGTAGGGGCCCATAATAACCCAAAAAGACTAGCCCATTATTTTCTTTCCATATGGTATCAGAGCAGGGAATTCTTAAATCCTAAAAGATATGAATTTTCTACAAGGAGATGTATTTGTATGTGGTTTGCATGCTGTCATTCATTGTTCTCCTATTTTTATTCATATTATTCTCCTATTCTATCATTCATATGTGCTAAAACACACCACTCAAACAATGAACCCTGTCATTTGCCTCTCCAAACTCATTTTTTTATGATTGGTATCAACACATTTAGCCAACTTGGTGTATTTTTTTTTCTTTCCATTTTCCTGCATATTATTGGAAAACATCAAATTTTTTTAGATGGTTGGCACAAGATACCACACTTGGTCTCTTGGATTTGTTTCTGCATGTATCTTATCTTTCATTTGTAAGAGAGTCATTATATCTCTCTCTTTCAGTCCCATATCTATAATATACTATGGGGACTAAATCCTTCTCATATAAATAGGGGCCCATACTACCCAAATAAAGTCTCCCATTATTTTTGTTCCATAAGGTATCATAGCAGGGACTGATGGAACTGGGGATCCCCAGGACCGCAGATTGGTATGCATATCGATCGATAGAAGATTAACATGTTTAATACGTGATCTAACCCTTCAAAGGCGGAAACTAGGGTTCACGAATTATACTTGAAGTAACGAGAACAAGATGAAGGTTTTCAACAACCTTGATTAGTTAGCGATTCCAAGATCTTCTGCACGTATTCCTTCCTCGGATTGGATGTCGTGTGGATGGCGATCTTCCAACCTTTTCTTCTCCTTGGCCGACCCTTTTTTTCTCCTTACATGAAATACGAATTTAGAGAAAGCTGCTCGCTTCTGATATGATATGACGGCCAGAGAATATATATATATATATATATATATATATATATATATATATATAGACTACGACAGAGACCATGAGGAGAAATTATGGCAGGTTTCATAACGGATATGGGTATCCCATGTTCAGTCCGAACACACAACCCAGGCCCGTTAACAATAGCTCGGTCCACTAAAGAGCTACTGTTGCACTATCTTCATAATCCCAAATGTTTATGGACTCCTTCTTAGATTCGTTTTCCGCCCCAAATGAGATGGGGAATTAGTGACCTCTGTTCCTTCATCTTTCTGAATCGAGGCCTCCTGTTTGTCTCCCCATGTTAATATATCGAATGTCCGTCGATCAAATTAAGTTACTGATAACTATATTGTTCGACATATTTTATCCTTAAATAGTACCATTCAACTTTATTTGTCATGTCGGATATAATCCACCTGCAGGGTTTACATGACAATCCTTATGAGCTCCTTAAAGGGACATCATCAACTCGACGTATCGGGACATGAATTCCTTTTATAATCAACAGTCCATCATACACACAATGCTATTATCCAATTCATAAAGGTTATTGACCCATAACGAACCTCACTCTTTTATGAGTTAAAGTAATGCACACTGCATATAT